>JAQIWA010003550.1:0-10220 GCA_034693305.1 Eueremaeus valkanovi | reverse complement strand
TGTACAGTCTATAAGTCTTACCCCTGTAAAAGACACTATGAGGATAGCCAAAGTCTACTACAAGTCCTGCAGACTGGTCTTTTAGCACCCAATGGACTTTTATGAAGGGCTCAGTTTTGCTAGTTTATCACAAGGCTCTTTTCTCATTATTCACAACAATTACAGGCAAATAGTTATTTTATGTAAGATTACTTTGGAATAGGTTCTCAAAAGCTCGTCTCGGTCCTGGTTTTTCCTGTCTTGGTCTTGGACAGGAACGTGTCAGGACAAGAAATTAGAGTTCTAGACAGGAACAGGACGGGACAGAAAAAGAAAAATGTTTAGTTTCTAAAGGGATAGAGCAAGACCCCGCAGGACGGGACAACAAATTCACCTTATAGACCAAGACCAGGACAGGAATTGACTTTGACAGGACGGGACAGGATTGCATTTTTTTGTGTCTTTTGGGAGTCTACTAGTGAACCAATAGTCGCTGTATTAGCAGAACAGCATTGTTTGGCAATACCGTACTTCAAAATCAATTGACATAAAACTTATCGAATTTGGTTCTAAATATTGATTTACTACTATACCCTCGGTGCATCTTGAGTTGAATTAAAGGTAAAATGTATGTAAACATAATAAAAATACATACAGTACAGTATGGTTGTGGGATGCGCAAGGTGGCAGACCTCCCAAGACAGGGAGTACAGAGAGGGTTAAAATGGAGGACAAGATGGCGCTTAAAGTTTCTGAAAATGAATAGTTGTAAAGCTCGCTCTTAGAAATATGCTTGTTACAATTGTGGGAAGTTGAATATAAGTTGAATTTACGAATTATTTGGAAAATGCACTTCAAATAAATCGAAACTTTATTGAATTGAATTGTTTGAGAGGATAATGCAGCACAAGTAGGATCTTCTCAGGGTTTCCCTATTACTGATAATTATATAACATTTTCCAAATCATGTATTTATTTATAATTAATTTTATGTCTCGTCATATCCTTATGAGAGGAATAACTGAATAATTGGGTTAATTTAGTTCAATTAGATTCCGTATGATTCTCAGCAATAATCAAATATTAGTACATTATTGTGAGTCAAGTCTATGAATATATCAGTAATTGTTTTATTCAAAGAGTATTATAGAGAATAAGAGCTAAATAGTTAAAGAGACCACTTATACAGATAACTCATATCGACTACAGTTGTGTCATATAATAGGATAACAATACTATAATCCAAGTTATCCAACGGATAACGACTGAGAAGTTCAGAATTTATTGCTTTGCACTTCGGTTTGTGTGTCGACTGAATCTTGAATTTGCATTCAATTATATTTTCAACAAACAATTCAAATGTGAAGAATTCAAATCTTTTTGACTTTGATTTGAATAGTCATTTAAATGTATAAATAATATATTGAAAATAGTTTATTATCTGGTATTGCAGTACAGAGTACTGTAGATACTGTACTGTATTTTACAGTACTGTACAGTAGTTGAGAAATAATTGAGCCGTTTATTAGAACTGCGGACTAATGTGAAACAATAGATAGCATTTATTAAAATGAACCCTACATAAAGTGAAAATTGTATTACAGTAGAGCACAACCATTCATAAATGCCTTTCTCATTGTCGATGTCCTTCAAAAATAACTTCAAATTAAATGTAAAAATGATAAAAATTATTTCAATGAATGCAGTCTTTTCTCTTCAAAATATGCACTCAAACTGATTGGTTGTAAGTTTCTGTAAGCAATAAATACTAGCACTCAGTCAGTCGTTCATCAAATTTTAAAGATCACAAATGCGTTGGGTTTAGAAATCAGGCTTAAGGCAAAAAATTAAAATAAAACAAAACAACCCTCGAGATTTCGGATTCAATCTTGAAGGGTATAGGGAAGGGTCTGGCACTCTATAGCCTGTTTTTAACAGGAAAAGCGGCCGATTTTTACCAACAGGTTAAATTTAATTGTATTCAGGTTAATTTTTTAATTGTTGTTAATGAAATCGAATTTAGCCGAAATTTTCCGCTCAATTCAATTAAATTTAAATAATATTCTATCCTGGTTCAATTTGTTGTATTTCGACAAATATCGATGAAAATGAAATGATAATGTAAGCTGGTGTAATCAAGGTTATAGAATATAGCTGAGCCCAATTGGACATTGGCCCTTATTTTACTGATATTTTATCCTTGATAAGTTATTAGCTACTATGTCATGCACTGACACTGTTTTACAGAAACATTGTGCTAGACTGGTAGATGCCTGGGTAATTTTAACCAAATTCCAATCCATTATAAATGTGATCTTTAAACTGGAAACGTCTATAATATGGAAGTGAGACAGTTCATAAATATAGGTCTAATTATTAATTATATTCTCTATAAATTAGTTATTCTTTTGAAACAGAAGGGATACCGAAGGGGGCGGGGGTCGGGACAAATATGCCCTAATGTCAAAAATAAGTGACACTTTCCGATGAATTTTTGATCCCATAGGTTGGCGCAAAAATGAGCCCAAATCCGAGGACTTTTAAGGCCCACCTAAAAATATAGTCCGAGGACACCCTGGGTCGACAAAGCTTCGTTATCTTCGATTAACACTCATCTGATAAATAAACGGAAAACTAAGTGAAATATTAAGCCTATAGTAGGTCTGATAATAGGATCTTGGGTGCGTCACTTTAAACCGGCATGCAGCAAAATACGGTGAGCACATCTATGCTCTGGATTTGGTTGAATTTTGATTTGCCACAGGTTCAAATTACAAACCATTTTCTAAAAGTTTAAACTTATTTCATATTGTCTTCGATTTGTTCTTCCATTGCATTCATGTATTGTTCGATATTTAATATCAATATTATTAATAATAAGATGTTTTGACCGCCCGTTTCGGTCATAAGAAGCATAATTCCAACAAAATTGCCGTCAATTCGTCGGTTCCAATGGGTACGGCTTTGGCCAAAATTGCCTGGACACATGCTCTTGTCAGTTGAAAAGCATGGGGTGCTTAACAATTTTACCGACAAAGGCTTCGACATCGTTTGGTATTGAGAAAGGTCAAGGGGTATGGCCAAAATAGTACAACCTAGGTTTTTAGCCGGAGCCATACCCCTCTGATTTCCCCCCCGATTATATTCGAATTTCGGTTAAATTCTATTAAATTAACTACAATTAAGGCCAAATGAATCTTAATTTAACTATATTTAGCCGAATTTCGGTCAAATAAAGCCCATTTCGGGCACAAAACTGGTTTTTAGCCGCCATTTACCGATTTTCTGTCCGCCATTTTACTTTCCCCGATGCACCTAGACATCCTGGGATATTTGTAACCACCCATTTAGTTTATTTGATTCACAACATCTTGTGTGCGAGGTTTTCAATAAACTATTTGTGAATTCCTGTCCGTTATTTCATAACCCCTCCACTCATGTCGTATTCATTAGTACCTCAACTGAACCCCTGTCCCAACTGTACGTTCTTTAGTTGTGGCTCAAAACGATTTATTATATTTAAACTAATATTGATTTTATTTAAGTTTGAAGTGAAATCGATACTTTGCTTAACCCTGTTATCTATTTCTAATAATTTATGACATTTTTTCATTTCTTGTGTAAACTAAAGGCAAAACTTTCAAAAGAATTTATATATTTGACAAATCTACGCAAGAAGTGGAACAAGGAAGATTTTCTAACAAGAATAGAATGTTCTCTATTAACTGCGACCTCTGGAGGTCAATACCAGAGATGTAGAATGGAGTCCAGCAAAAATACACCCAAGTGTTGGACCCCTGGAGTGAAAAGCATATCAATTAAAAATTGCCTCTTCTGGGCCAATCGATATCTCCTAAATTAGCCTTGCTAATGAAAAAATAATCAATGTTAGGCCATTAGTGTGCAATATGAGCTAGGGAAAAAACAAAAAAAAATCAAAAATATTACTTTTTTAATCTCCCTCCAAAATTGTCCCTGAATGAGCTTGCATAAATATTATTTCATAGAATGAATCAGCATTCGTCTCTGATTCCAGAAATGTAATACTTTACCTGGAGTACAGTCTGGAAGACACTTAAATATAAGCTCAAAATATTACCCAAATTTTGAGTATACTGTAAAGCAAAAGCTGTTTTCAAGTGCGGAATTGGCTTTAATAGTAATGATTCCGTAAGACAACTATTAAAACCAATTCCGCACTTGAAATGAGCTTTGGCTCTACACTGAGGTTGGGTTCGAACCGACAATAAGTATTAATATGACAACAGAATATTCATTCATATAATTGAATATTTGTTTTAATTCTTGAATAATTTATTTCAATAAATGGTTTGAGAAAAGTGTTGAGTGCGCGTTGAGACCAAGGTTAGAGCACAGGTCTATTTTAAACGATTTTGAATCCTATATAGTATATACAGTACTGTATATATAATTTCGATACATTAATAGACCACAACTCCCCCGAAGAAGAAAGGCTACAAAATGTGAACTCATTTATAGATTACAATAGCATTTGATTGACAACTCATTAAGAAATAAAATTTTCTAATTTATCAATAGTTGACTAAATTTAGAAAACATTTAAATTCATTGCATTTCCTATAATAATCACAAACCGTTTGTAAACCTTGAATATCGAGCGATGATTGAGAGGAAAATCAATTAATTTTTTAATGAATTTTTTGCTTTTTATTAAATTTTTGTGTTATTTATAAATGATATAAAGAATTGAATAAAAAAGTTAAAAATTGTACACAAAATAGACATTACATTCAATAGACGTACAGTTTTATGGCTATATCTGATATGCGTTACGATATATCAATGGTTAGTCATTAATATCTGTTTGCAATAACAACTAAATTAATGATTAAATTATTAAAATTAATTAATCCCTACTATAATAGTAATAATAATAATAATAATATGGTTTCGATAATATTGGTCCCGAACTCAACCATAAAAATAAAAACTTTTTCTTCAGATAAATAGTGATTTTGTGGCGAAAAGAAATATATAATTCAAATAAATTTATTTATATATTGCTATAAACGGTGTAAATGATTGGATAATAAAATAAAATAACTATTAATTAATAATTAAATGTGAATATAGTTAGTGTAGAGATCGTAATGCAATCAATGGCTCACAAATGTACAGATATTCGCAAAACAAATAATTTAATCAATTATTGCATCGAATTATTGATAATATTTCGCAAAAGTTTTTAAAAAAATATCATTATTTGCGCAAAAATATGTTTCACTAAAAGCGTGTGAAAAAAGTCTTGTTTTGTATGTTTAAACTTTAAAGCCTTGTCTGCTCTGTCTCTCAAAATCAATACAGTGTTGAGTCTCTATTTGTTTGGCACCTAAACAGCAATTATTATATAAACACAAAAAATAATATTTGTTTTTACAATTAATTGCAAAAAAATATTGAATTTGAATATAGAGTGCGTTAACAGAGTTAACACTAATAATAGTTAATATGAGTTATACTCTATTCGAATGGCAGTGTCTGTCCGGCCGTACATCCCATACATAGACAACACTATACATGTATACTGTATTCTATAAGTCATAATGAATTCTCATTACATTTACAACCATTTAATTGGATTTGAATAATAAGAAAAATCACTCAATGTTTTCGAATATAATTCATAGAAAAAATTTATACAAATATAATGTATAAAAAAATATTGAAATTCATCTCTATTTAAGTTAATTGACTTTAATTGAAAACATTTGGAAAGTTAGCTCGAATTCGATATCAGAGTAAATATAAAATCAATTTTTAGTTTAAATGTCTCCAAAATTCATGTCTTTCTGTATATCAATAATCAATAACTTATTTATAAAAAGTTTATATAATTTAGAGTTCAATGAAAACACTTTTAAAGCAATTGTTTTTATGATATAATCAAAAAATATTATAGATTTTGGTCATAAAAGACATTTTGAGCTAATATTATGATTGGAATAAAAGCGCAAAAATTTATTCAATTCTAACCTAACGTCTAATCTATGCGGTCGGCGCTAACGCCTCTTTCTCGCTGTGTTTCAGTAGGTTTTTACCCGACCCGTCCTCAACGATCTCTTTGGAATATTCCTGCATCAGTTCCCGGAAGTGCTGGCCATCCATATTCTTGCAGAGCAGGTAACTGTTAGGAAAGAACAATCAAATTAAAGGCTTTTCCCAAAGCATTGACGCAAACGATGCCAACAATAGACAACATTTATGAGTGAGTGAGAAGTGAGTGAGAAGTGAGCAGAGGTGAGCACAAGAAGGAAAGGCACTTACAGTAGAAACCAGTCTCCAATCTTCGACACATCCATCACAATTCGCAAGTGATAGCGGTCTGTGAGTCGGGCTCTGGACCTGAGAGTCACATAACGCAAGTGCGGGAAAAATATTATAACCAACCGATAGATGAGAATAATGCCCGAAATGATGGCCAGAAAGACGAACCAAAACCATAAGAATATATAGATTTTTTCGTTCACTATATTAAGCGGTAGAATACAGAGCGCGTCGTGTCGTTGGACGTCACCCGAAGACCCGAACCGATGGAATGTGCATTTGGTCATACGGGGGAACACTGCGATCATCGGGTCGACCCTGGCCTCCTGGTCCATCTCTGTGTACTTGAGCACATCGAGCCCATAGGTGGAGAAGGCGCCGCCCAGGAAGGCATCGATTAAATACATTTGTATTATAACGTTAATAAAGTTCATGACTTCGCAGATCACGAAATAGAAGAAATACGAGTTGTGGTACCGGATGTTGGCCTTCAGGTACTGCACCAACAGCTCGATCTGCTCTTTCTTTTCCTTGTCTTGCATTATAGGACAGTTGAGTCCGAGCACAAGACTCCTCAGTCTTCCGCCTTCCCAGAGCTTCCACAGATAGCGCGGGATATAAAACATAATGGACTGGAGGAACAGTACGAAACAGACCCACTGGTAGTACTTGTGGTACACTCTCTTCTCTCCGGGCGTGTACTTGTCTACCCCCGGGTGCGGCACTTCTACCCCTACTTTCTTGTTGAGCGCATCCGGAAGTGTGAACGTCGCGTGAATCCTGTGTGGGGTCAGACAGACGGACAGGCAGTCAGTCAGTGAGTGAGTGAGTGATGAGTCCAATCAAAGACAAGAATGAATACAATGAATACATACCAACAATAAGTGTCCAACAGATTGGTTGGAATGTCGTCCCTATTGAGTGATTGAGATAAACATATATTGCATTAATAGCCGACAACTACTGTATAAGACACGGATCAACTGAGACCGACCTCTGGATGCAGTCGATAGGATCGCCGAAGTACTGGTTGGAAGTGACCAGTAGTGAAAAGGCCACTAAGAAGATGACGGTTGCCTTGTAGTGGAGTCGGAACACATTGTTGTCGATGCAAACCGCGTCCAATTTTATGAGCCGTCGGACGGATCCGAACAGTTCGAAGACCATTGCACTGACACTAAGCGAGGGATTTGTGCGAAACTAACGATACAATCGATACAAACAATGCAAACAATGCAAACAATGGACACAATGTATAGACTTGTGGTATAGAAAAGTCAATATCTATTCAAACGATTGTTTCCTTTAATCCAAATATAATAATAACATAATTAACGTAAGAATCGATTAATGCATTCATTGGGCCATTCATTCAATACATTGAATCCCTTCCCGAATATCGGACAAACTTCTGCTGAAGTGTCGACGGCTTTGTCCGCAGTTCTAACAGAAGAGCATCCAATGGCTCAACCAATGGTCGGATCAGTGGTAGACAAGAGTGCCGTTCAGTTGAGTTGAGTTGAGTTCACTTGAATAGGGTTTGTATGACTTGTATTGCTATCTAATAGAGACTCAGTTATGGCTCAGTCTCTGCACTCTATAGACTACAGTGATTACACTCTGTGAGCACAAGAGCCGATGCCATCCCCTCTGTGTGCCAATACTGAGAACCTGATTCTATCCCCTCATCATCTATGCCCTCATTGGTTGAATCATTGGAACAAATTTTCACTGAACTTATGCAGCATTCGGGCCAAACCTGAGATTACCTTACCTTCCCTTCCCTTCTCTGTCTCTCTGAGAGTAATAAAAAATAGAAAATAATTAAGAGTTTGGACGACATCTCAACAAAACTAGAATTACAGCAAATATTTTATTTTATTACAACATTTATTGCGATATTATATTCATTTCAGACAAACTTTACTTTTATTGGCCTTATATTCAATGCTAACTATTTGTCTCCAATTTTTTAAATCTGTTAATCAATGCTTTTCTTGCCATTAATTGCAGACTTTTGTTGTTAGGCTTTAAGAAGTTTTCTGTTCAGGAATTTTGTATAAACTTATGAATGTTTGCTCAGTTGTGTTGATTCGGCATAAATTGTTAACTTATTAGCAATACTTATAAGTTATTACTAATCAAATCAAATCATTCTATTCTTCTTAAGTTCAGATTAGCCTCAGAAGAATCAGACGACAAGTTTCAATAGAAATTCAATGCAATATCACATGCAATCAATTGAAGGTATTGCGTAAGCAATACCTTATACTGTATTAGAAATTAGTTATACTGTATAGTGAAAAGTACACTGTATTGCATAGTATAGTACAGTACACTGAGTACAGTATACGGTATAACTTGTTCTGCAACTAAACTTTACATAATGTCATTGAACTGTAAGACTTAATAAAACACTTAAAAATGTTCAGACGTTTGGATTAAGGAGTTTAAGCGAAACTATTATAATACTATTGAACAACATTTTAAGAAAATTGCATTTCTTTTACAATTTTTATTTCGATATCGATTTGTCATTGAGTTAAGCGAACATTCAGTAGTATTGTTCACAATTTGAGTACTTTTGAAGAACTTTTTGCTTATCAAAGACATTCATTCATTTTGTAGGAATGGCTTTCAAATAAATAGATAAATTAGTTTAGTTTAGGTTTGATTTGTTTATCTAATCTCTCATTACTTATAAACTGCATTATAACTTGAAGTTCTCATTAAAATGCTTTTGATCTCATTTATTGTTTTGCAAAATCAATTTTGTTATACCGTATCCATGTATTCAACGCTAAGATAATATTAATAATTCAAAATTATTAGATAATTACTAAATTTATTAGCGTTTTTCATGGCATTCAATGCGATTTCTCAGTTGTTCAGTTCTTTAGAAATGGGGATTATAAATTCGGCATCACGTAGACCTCCCCCCCCCCGAGTAAGGGAAGCGAAAGCCTTTACTAACAACTGGATAGATACCATAGCTTGGCAGAACGTCTGCTAAAAACGAGCCCTACTTAGAGAAAATGACGGAAATTTGATGAAAAAATAGAGAAAAATGTCGAAATTTGATGAAACAACCCTTTAGTTGGCGGACACTCAACCAAGCATTCTAAAGAAACATATTGCTTGTTTTTTAATATTCCTTGGTAAAATTTTTCTAATAGGTTTTAGAGAATTTAATTTGTAGTGTAAATCCTTTTGTTTGTTTGTTTGAGATAATTTGAATTTCTTTTGACTATAGAATTAAAGTTAAATATTTATAATAACAGAGGTTTCGATCAAATATTAAAAATCTTTTGAGAATAAAAGACAATTTCTCATAAATGATCGCGAATTTAATGCTTAAAAATCGATCATAACTTTAGTAATTAACTGATAATTTTCATTTCCTATGAACTCAATGCCTATTAAATTGATAGTTATTTTTAAAATCATATTTACTGTTAAACAAAATATGTAACAAATGTTTTCTGATTCGCATACGAATACAGTAGACATGACATGACTCGACACGACACGCCATTGCTGTACTAGATTTCACTGGAATCAATTTCCATTTTTGATTAAATCAACTAAATATCTAATATGTTATAATGAATAGACCTGTCCTTCAATTGCTATTAGAATCGGTTAGTCTGTCATAAGTTGTAACGATCGCACAAATCAGCATCAATTCAAGGCCGACACTAACATCGCATTAGGCCTTACAGTATTGATAATTGAATACTGCCATTGATGATGAGCCCACCCAACCCTCAATTTATAAGTAATCCATCAAAGACTGTATTAAATTTGGATAATGATTATGTTGATAAGCCAGGGTCAGCTATGATTGTTATCATATGATATGATCATAATCTACTCATTCGGTATTCAACTAGGGAAAAATTCAAGAAATCTGTAATTTTACTGAACAAGAATAG
>JAQIWA010003549.1:0-10221 GCA_034693305.1 Eueremaeus valkanovi | reverse complement strand
ACAAATTGAGATTAAATTGATTTTAGTATTCAGTCATTGATTTACTTTCGGCCCCAAAATGTCGAGACGAGAAGAATGGGACCGCACAGCACAGCACAGTTGGTACTCAAAGTGCATTCTTCCTCTATATATCAGATTTGCTTTATTGCCCAATTATTTTATATTTTTGAATCACTACTCATCTCTGTGGCACAGGTACAGTACCAGATCGTTGAGCATGAATTGCGCAGATTCTGCAATCAGTCTCAAAGTCAGAGCCGAACAGACCGTCAGATTCTGTTCGCAACCAAACGCTTAACAAAATTCTTTTCCCGAAATAGAGTCTGAAGTCTATGAAAACAGAGTACAGTATATGAAAAATATTTAATAATTTAATTAATAATAATAATCGAAATTAAAAGATTGAAATGAATTACAAATATTTAATTGAGAATATCTCCAAACTGTGGAGGGGTGAAAATAAAAATACCTCTGAATCTAAACTCAATGAAATCGATTCGAAAATTAAAGCGATTTTTGAAAAGTTCTCATTAAATGGTATAACAACTGAAGAGATTGCTTCAACAGGTCTTCGGATTTTGAAGCCATCAATATATGGATCAAAAATTAAGAAAATATTTTCACTTCTTATAAAACTTATGGCAATTATTGTCGTATTGTTTTCGCTTAAAAGCGTAGAGCCGTTCAATCGGTTGACGTATATGTACGGAAGGCTATTGTTATTTCAGGTATGTTTCGAAGCGATAACTTCCAAATGTTTTCATAAGACTTCATATATTTTTATTTGTAAGATAAGACACGTTTGACTAAAAATATGCTCAAATACTGCTTTTTAATAACATTATGCGCTGTACTTATACTGGGCATAAAAGAATCAATGATTCTTACCAGGGGCAAAATTTTAATGTGTAATATAAAAACGAAAGTTAAGTTTAATAAGAAATGGACAAAAAAACAGAATATAGTGATTGACAGCTAATATGTTATGTTTCGTAATTGTATTCAGGAATTGTGCGTACAGTCCTTAACATTCCAGAAGTTGCAGCGTTGAATTCCGCGCTCAAATTACATTCTAAATAGAATATCGATATTGTCATTGCTTTATCGATTATATAGTTTTACCCTGAGTACTAATTTATGAAGTAAAAGAATGATTGAAATAAACTTTAGTCATATAAATACATTCTTTTTCTTCATTCATTAGTTGAACAATTATTTGCAAACTTAAAAGCATTCATGTTTTATTTTCTTAAGTACTCAGGGTTAAAATATATAATCGATAAATTTGCGTAAAAATAAAACGGCCTGTCTATAGAAGGGATCTAAAATTGGGTGATGATCCATACTGTATACTGTATCGAGTGAAAATTTAAAACCGCAAACTTTGAATCGTGCTCCACATAAAAACTACAGGGGACAAAATTGAATTTTGTCTTATTTGAAAGAGGGATAGTGGGGGTTTGATAAAAATTGTATGTGAAAAATATCCTTGCACGTTTCAAGGCGATAGATTCGTAACAGCTGAAATATAGACATTTTATTAAGAATATGGTCAATATTTGATTCGTACGCCATTTATAGATCAACATGAATTTTCCGAATTCAACTACTTCGAATTGATCAAGAACAATGTTGCTTTCATCTCAAAAATTTGCCTCCGATTCGAATAAAACGAGTTTTTTTTACAAAGGACTTGTCTGAGGATCGAAATCATAACTCCAGAATTAAGATATGATGATTTCATAATAATATTGCCACGGGTCTTTTAAAGCGAGTGCGCTCCTTAATTAAACTAAGAGTTTGAATGCATTGTTCTTTATTAACAACAAATATTTAGAAGAAAATACAATTTGTCTCACAAATAGATAAAACACAACTTAACACAAGTTAACTAAAACGAGATGTCTCAGAGAGTGAGAGAGTCCTCAAACATAGGGAAACTACAGGTTATATAATACAAATAGAAAAAGGGAGTTCTCAAAGGTGACCAAACAGGGACAGGAGGTATGTTTTACAATGTGTTCAGAACAATATCTGAATCATTTAATAAAAATTTATATAAAAATTATTTTTCAAACTATAAACATGGGTGTTCAAATCTATATTTTATTCTTGAATTTCAAACTTGTTTTGCGGATAAAGTATATGAGATATTTTAATTATCTCTTCAATAACATAATTGAAAGAGGAATCAATAGTTGTATAAAATATTTATAAAAACAATATTCTTGTGATAGGAAAAGTAGTTCGAAAAATATAAACATTATTGTGATAGTGTTGCCTCAGAGTACCCCAAAGTATTATGAGTTCATTTATGAGCTATGTTCATCATGTATAGTTTACAGATGAAAAAATCTGGGGTACTCTGGGGCAGCACTATCAAAATAATGTTTATATTATTTAAACTACTTTTCCCGCCACAAGAAAATTGTTTTTATAAATATTTTACCCAGTTATTAATTTATCTTTCATATATGTATATCTTAGTGAAAAAATAATTGAATTCTCATATTCTTTTTCTGTAAATCAATTTTGAAATTCAAAAATCTATTGTGTGTATTGAAATTTTAAATGTAAACTTTTTAACTATAATACTTAGAATTGATTTCTTTGCATATTTCATATATGTAACACATTTTTAAATCGTGGTTAAAATGAATTTGAAAAATAAGATATAATATCGATCTTCAGACATATCCTTTGATTATTGATAAAAGCAATGCACCCAAATTTTTCAACTAGCGCTATGAATTGTGCAAGGAAATTTTTCGTGTAAAATTTTTATCAAACCCTACTAATCCTCTTTCAAATAAGACTACTGTAGTATCGATTTTGTGTCTTGTGATTTTTGCTCACTTGTCAGTTAGATTCAAATAGAAGTCAATTTTTCCAATTTTTAAATCTTGCTCATTGAAGCGTTCAAGGATATTTTTCATATACAATTTTTATCAAACCCCCGCTATCCCTTTTTCAAATAAGACCAGATTCAATTTTGTTCCCCCTGTAGTTTTTCTGTGGCGCACGATTCAAAGATTGCCCCCCTTAACTTTTCACTCTGTATTTGCTCTTATTATCGTTGAATTTATTAACTTATCCGGTCATCTGATTCATCACTATTTATTTGGTTATATGAAGTAGAGCTACAGAGAGGACATCCAATCTCGGAGTGTTCCACCAGTGCAAACTTACCCTTATAGTCAGCTAGAGCTAGATTTTTGAAAAATAAGTATATAATCTCTCAATTTGTAAATAGCCTGGAATTATATGTTATATGAATCAAAGTAGTACTAGGAATTATATGTTAATTAAATATTGAATGATTAAAATGCGGAATTGTATTTGAAAAAATTAGACCGGGTCATTTTGGGACTGGAACAGATGGTATACTTCTTCGTGTCTACTCAATAACCCCTTTTATAAAATGAAATCTTTGAGAGAAAGGGATTGTTATTCGTGTGAAGACATATCAAGAATCGAAAGAAGAGATGATATAAATACTGAAATAATTGCTGAAATTTATATAAGAAATCAAATTCCGATTATTGTTGGCTCAGAAGTAATGAAAAGAGATGTCGACAACTGGCCAATCGGTGTCCACTCTTTCGGCTTAAAAGATATCAAAGAAGTATTGATTTGTTTATTGAATAAAAATTAATTATTTATTTGAAATGTTTTCAGATCTACGGAGAAAATGATTGGAAGAATGTTTGTATGTTTAGGTCAAATATCAAAACCAATGATCACTTGACTCTATTGAAGAGAATCATATCTAATAAGTACCCAGAGATGGGATGGTATGCCCACTGGTTAGTTAGCTTTCTAATTTGTTAGGGCAGCCAGAGATGCAAAAGAGGCTCATATGATATGCCCATTAAAGTTGAAAAATACTCAAAAAGCACACATTGATGGACACATTTTCGCTCAATAAGTTATGCTACAATAAATTGAGCATGGTCAACCAACTGAGAGACTTTTTAGTTTTTGAGTTGATTTGAACCAATTTTAGTAAATACTGACCCCCCTGTACTGACTTCTTGCGCATCTCTGTGCTTACTTGAAATGAAAACAGAAAAGATATTTATTTTCAATAATTTTAGGGAGAATTGCAATAAGAATACAGAAAAACAATTAAGAAAATACTATTCGAGACCCAAAGTAGTGCCGCAAGTTCTGGAGCTGACCCGGGCTAATTGGATTGTCGTCTCCCATAATTACGTTGGCCTGACTTACAAATTGGTCAGATATTTCATAAAAAAGTTTCGAAATGAATAAAATATTGCAATAATTGCAACCATTACTGTCCAACAGATCGATCCTTCGCCGGGAACTCAGGTTTTATTAATGATTCAATTGAAAGGTCAGAATCGCATAAAACTGGAACCAAAAGAATTTTGTTCTTCGCGTGACTGCAGACCCACTTATGACAGTCTGAATGCAAATGAAATGAGTAAATGAT
This sequence comes from Eueremaeus valkanovi, assembly GCA_034693305.1. Taxonomy (NCBI): domain Eukaryota; kingdom Metazoa; phylum Arthropoda; class Arachnida; order Sarcoptiformes; family Eremaeidae; genus Eueremaeus; species Eueremaeus valkanovi. The sequence goes on along the minus strand of JAQIWA010003549.1, from coordinate 5,765 downwards.
ATGATATTAATATTTTCATATTTATAATCATTTGATTAACACTTTTGATCGGCAGTTGTGTTGAGCGCCAGACTCTGGAATCTATCGTACTGTCCGACTGTAGGAAACAATTCTGATCTGAATTTAGCCATAATTATCGGAGCAGTCAATGATTGAATGGAGAGAAGAAGTTTCCTACGGGTGCTCTCCTACATATCCAAACTATTGTTTTATATGTCAAATGAATTCATTTTGTTTGCATTTATCAAAAATTCATTTCAATCGATACCATATAATATCCGGAATAATATACTCCGAATAGTTTTCAGAATAATTTTATTAATAATTTAAAATTAATGTAATTTGTGTTTAAAAGTGACGTAAAATTATAATTATATATAATTATTACCTAATTATCAGTGAATTTACTTCAACTATAAAACAAAAGAATTTTTATTTCAGAATAGTTTAGAGAAATTAGAGAAACTTTTATATAAAAATATAATTATTTTAATGAGATTTTATGAATTGAAGAGATTTTTAAAATTCTGATTGACTTGACTGATAAAAATCTGATTGATTAGCACTGATTTGGTTGAATTCGTTCAATGAATTCAAGTTATTATTAGAGTTAGAGTTACTAACGGGTGATAACAGTTTGGAAATGTGGTCATTAGTCAGGCCTTGAATCGATGTATTCGCCAGAATATTAGCCAAACTGTTCGTATGGTTGAAATTGCTTTCCATTTGCCGTTCGTTTCGCCACATCTGAGCAGTGGATACACCGCCAGAAACGCCTCCGTTATAAGAGCTGGCCATCGATAGGGGTCTAACCATTTTTGGTGCTCTACTATTGAACCCATTTTGCAGAACACAGGACGAACTCAATGGCGAATTGGAACTGATGCCACCCCAGGACTGGGATAGAGTGCTGGCTATACTTCCATTGAAGGATGAGTTTAGAGAAGAGGCCAAAGAAGAATCCCGGTACATATTCTGAATAATACTGTCCTCCAGACCACAATATGTAGAGCTTCGAGACGTCTGATGATTAGTAATGAAATTTAATGAATTAGAGAATCGAACTGAAAGTAACGACCAAGCTAATCTGCACAGTCTCTTGCAATAATTAAACCTCTATTGAATAGAGTCTATTCTATCCTATGTTTCAATACTTTCTATCAAATCTTATAATTAAATTCAAACCTTTTTCCGTTTATCAGTCTTTTGAGTGTGATTTTTCATGTGTTTCCTGAGAGAACTGGGATCCGTGTACTTCTTACCACAGTTAGGCACTTGACAGCCGTAGGGTTTCTATATTTGGAGTCAATATTATTATTATTATTAATAATAACTATAAATAATTGTTTAATTTCTGTAAAATAAAATCCCAAATAACTTATGACTGTATGAAGTAATGGATGAATAAATATAAATAAATCACAGGAATAGAAATTTCATTTTATTTATTTTAATAAACTTTCAACAAATCCTAATCCAATACGAATTGATTTTATCCGGTTTTATAAATCAATTTTAAACAGAATTTGTTTTTATATAAAATTGATTGAATGCCGAGAATGTCTAGATTGGACTCACAGTGTCGATGTGTGTTCTTTGGTGTTTAGCCCGGTCAGATGAATTGCTGAAAGCTTTGGTGCAATTGTCGAACTGACAAATATAAGGTCGTTCTCCGGTATGAGATCTCATATGAATTTTCAGATTCTCCAGACGTGAAAACGCTTTAACACATCCTTCGAACTGAATATGAATTGAAAAATGACTTCAATTTAATGAACGTCTCTCACAAGCCTTGAGTCACAACTTATGTCTTACTTACAGTGCATTTATTAGGTTTTTCTCCCGAATGTACTCTCATATGAATCAACAATTTATATCTTGCATTGAATGGTCTGTTCATGCGTTGGCATCCGCGCCAATAACAAGTGAACTCATCGTTATTGCGCCTCTGGTCGATATGGAACTTCTCGATGTGCTGTACCTTTGGTCACAAATTTGGTCATTAATTAACTACAAGTAACTCAATATTAAACCGAAACCATTAGTAATCTGAGTGACGAAGTCATACCAATTCCTCCTGATTTTTAAATACTGAGAAGCAGTCAATCCATTCGCACATATTTGGTATTTGTTGTATAGAAAGCGAAGAATTGTATGTCGAGTAGTGCGGACTCAATGAAGATTCCAAAGCAATTGCATCGTCGATGACACTGTCCAGCGTTAGATCCGATCCATGGGTTTGATTGACATTTTGGAGACGAGTATAAGTCATAGAATCTGTTGGAAAGCTTTGGACAATCGATTGGTGCGAATCTATTGGTGATTCTAACAGTTCTTTTTTAGGAATAATTGGTTCCGGAGAGGAGTTATACTCAAATGTCTCCAAATAAAGACATTCCAGATCTAACGGACCTTCTGTTGGCTCGCCTTTTCTGTTTGACGATTGAAACTTAGGACTCGTCAGTAAATCAATAGCTTCGACACATTCAGACCATTGGCTTCTTTGGCAGTTCTGCTCTGCATTGAAGCCATTATTTGCTTCTAATTTAAAGCCCATTTCAGAGCAATTGTTTGCATTCAGTCTTTGGTTTGTTTCATACGAATCGATAAACCTTTTGTTAGCGATTTGTCGCGAATCTGGTGTCCAGTGCTTTGGTTCTGAATCATACGAAAGAAAACTCATTTAAAATAAATCACTCGATTGGGCAGAAAACGAATATTCTTTAGATTTAAATATTTTATAAAATTAAAACCGATTAGTATTGAGTGAGAAAAGAGACTAAAAGAGGCCGAGATATGAATGAATCGATTCTCGATTCGGCAGTGGTTTAGAATTCAGACTTTGAATTGAAATCCCCTTTCATTTCAATTTGAAAACTGCAGCTGTTTTTGGATATAAGAAGTATTTGACGTTTGTGTCTATCCAATGCTCTTTTATAACATATTGAAAACAATTAATTGTTTCATTCATTCTATGATTTGGACAAACAGTTTCTAATAAAGACTTTGTTCACTGAATTTCGGTTCGAAAGTTCAATTTTGTAATTTTTTCAAATTTGTTTTAGTTGTTCTCAAATCAATTATCAGAATATTTTTAATCGATTATCAGTAAAAACATGTTTTGAATTATAATTTTCATAATTGCATAATAGCCGAGCAGATAATCTTAAGGATGTTATTATATCTGATATACGATGGGACCCAAACATCTTTCTTTCAATTGACTCCTATCTCATCAAAACTTATAATTTCCTAAATTCGAAAAAATTAAAAGTTATACCAATTTTATATAAATATATGAAATAATTTATGAATTTATTTGCAATTTTATGGTGCAATCGAGTGTTGCATACAATCATTGATCACTTAATCGATCCTTTTATTTATATAACCGCTTATACAGAGTAGACATACAGTAGATATTGTTTGACTCTATTGTCTTCGACTGAATTTCTAATATATCTAATCTGAAGTAAATCTTCCAAATATGCCATTAATGCTGAAAATAACTGAAATACAAAATAAGAAATTCGATACTTGAATGCAATGAGAACTTTGGGGAAGTCATGCGAAGCTAGGCTTACAAGTGATGGACAGCAACAGCACTATTGGTTTCATAGTCTTACGCCAAATACAGCAGAGAATTAATGAAATACCATATTATATAAACTGAACACAGCTTTTGATAATATTCAGTGAATTCTGTAGTTTGTAATAGAGCTCGCAAGATCATTTTGTATAAATTAACTATATATCAGAGATGATCAAGATAATATCACACTTTATAGCGCAATCCCCTCTCTGCACACACAATAGTATTGAAATAAATTTAAAAATTGCTTAAATATATAATTCGGTTCAAAAGTTAATTCAATTTAAATGCTTTATATTCTCAAAATTAAACTGAAATTCCAATTACTCTTAATTCGTTGATTGTACTAGATACTTGTATTTTTATTCGATTTCAAAAGACTTGCTCTGCTTGTTTGAGCTTGGTCAATTGGTCACAGACACACAGATTCACAAAAGCAATACTGATTGCTCGTCACAACATTTAAATAGAAAAACATATATACAGTATATATCACATAATAATAAATCGATTCAACCCTACCTGTGTGGTCGGCATAGGTCTGACCACAAGGATAGTCAAAAGGCATTTCCTACTAATGATTTGAACTATTCTTTTGGCACAAATTGAATAAATAATTAAAAACTTTTGAAGAAATATAATGTTCACAAGAATTGAATGTTCACTGAAAGTGCTATCAATGCTATCAATGCTATTAATAATAATTATTGAATCAAATAATGATTTGTTGTCTTTGGATGAATTAATACCTATTTAATCAATCAGTACAAATGTATCGATATTTCGTCATGTGTTGTGATAATAGCAGAAAATAATAAAAACTAATCAAAACTTTTCGAATTCAATTGTTTTATGAATCCCTTTCCCAATATGTAATATCAGTGCGACCTTCAAGAGGCTACTGTTCCATACCTTTTAATTCAATGCTTTTTTACTTCCAAAGAGTTAATTCAGAAATAAAACTATTTTTTTGTGAATTTACATATTTATGTAAAATTGTCTTTCAGTTCATTCAATTGGTTTTGAGCCATAGATTTCGATAACACTTCTGGTCTTAAATATACCAAATATTAAAACAATTAAAACTCAATTATAAGTTAAGTTATTGATATCAAGAGTAGTTAAACAGTTATCTCATCTTCTAATCAGATATTAAAAGCTTAGGCTTTATTCGAGAATATAATGAATTTCCAATTGGTTTCAAAATATAGACTACAGAGCACTCATGCAATCGTTAAGTCGTTAAGAATTCAAATCAATTCTTATTATTATTATTTAATTTTTGTTTTATTGAACTCTTGAGCTATTGTTATAAGTTTTGTTTTGTAATATCTTGAGCTCATATTTGACCCGTGTTCTATTCAAACGACACTATTCAGTACAGTTTGAGCTCTTTTATCGATTTTGTATTTCATTTTTCAGAGTTATAGATATCAATGATTTACATTTTGAATAGCATAGTGAGGGTCAGTTTATTTGTATTTATCCTCTCGAAACTGCCCGCCCATATGTCTACGAAATATTGAAATTGCTGGAACTGCCTAGATCACTGCTTATACTTCAGTTACACATCACTGCCTGTATGTATATTGAGTTGATATTAAATCAATTTGAAAGTAAATGAGCCATGGAAACTTCCCTTCACAATGTTATCGAGGTGTAATTTTATAGAATTATGTGCTCTGAGAGCAGAGATTATTGATTTAACAAACAATAAAATTGTTTTTCGATAGCCTTTGATATGATTTCATATACTTATTGTTCTTTATTTACAACCTCTGAATGTTTGTTAAAAATATTGAAATAAATATAATATTTCGCCTAAATTTGGTCATACAGTCAAACAGCCCTACAGTACTCATTCCAGATTATAAGTAGATATGCAGGAATGGATAGTAAGTTACCAGGATTGTGCACTAAATGTGCCAGATTAGTGTGTTAAGTAGGGATGTGCAAGGGGGGTATAGACCAAATACCCCCTCCCCTGAGTTTTGAAATTGACAAAATGCCCCCCCCTGAGTTTTTGAAAAAAAGCCGAGTTATATTTCCAGGCTTCTTCAGAAGATTAAAATTGAACCTGAATAAAATCTTGTTCCGCTTTGAATAAAGTTGAGAACAAATCACAGAAAACGATATGATTTTTGCATTCATTTCAACCAAACAATCCAAACAA
>JAQIWA010003548.1:0-10222 GCA_034693305.1 Eueremaeus valkanovi | reverse complement strand
ACTCTTAGACGTTAAATATGAGATGGGAGGTTAGGCCAACCTCACTAAAAACATGGTCTGAGATACTACAAGGCTGACCTCCACCTGGTGTAACTTGGATAACGCTAACAAACCTTATCATTTATCCTAACAATCCTTTGATCTATAATATCTCAACCAATAAGTCGCTGCAATATGCTTTCAGCGTTAGGTGTATTCTTAGGTGTATTTGCCCATATATAGTCTAGTCAATATAAATCTTGCTGAAGGAAAAGGCTTTGCCCCTGGCTCTAACTATTCTATATTTAGTTATAAAAGGTCTGTTGCATAAGTATTTTGAGCCAGAAGCTTTTCAGTGGGTGAATATTAATGCTCTTATGCCGTACTGGACTTGTATACAGAATCAGTGATAGGCAATGGGGGGGTACAGGGGATAGCCCCCCTGTGATTTTGGCCGAGGCTCAAGGACAGGGTTTTAGACGGAAAAACAGGGTTTTTTAGGAAAAAAATCCGGTTTTATAGGGAAAAGCGTGTTTTTAGGGATTTTGTACCCCGCCCCTTGTTTTTGTCCAAAATTTTCCCCCCCTGTCGTCATACCCATTGCCTATCTCTGTTACAGAATACTGTTGTAAAAAGACCAAGACCACAAAATAGGCATTTCAAGCAAAGTTGGAATTAATAGTAAAAACTAACCCACTTACATAGCATGATGTTGATATTTTACTTTCTCCGCAGATCATATTGTCAGTAATAACAGTTTGACCTAGTGCCCACTTAGCCTGGCACTCTTCGTAGCTTATAATTTTAAACTGTGTAAAACGCAGTCCTATTGGTTCATCTGCGAAGAGCGAGGTATCGCCCCATCCGGTCATATTAGCTATGCTGCCCACAGCCGGCTCATTATCAGCAATGTCAATCATCTTGATAGTATCAGAAACTTGTACGGGTGAGTCCAGTACTAGTACGCAATAATCACCGTCGGTGTTATCTGGGTTCCAACCCGGGTATATTGATTTGAATGCCACATTGCTCTCGTATTGTAAATTTGTTCTATCTATTCCACCATAATTGACAATCATTTGATCTGTGTCATATCTGTGAAAATAAGAGTTAGCTTGTACATTGATACAATATATAACTGACCCGTCACAACAATGAGCTGCTGTCAGAACAGATTTATTCCCGATTAATGATCCGCCGCATAAAAATGTCTCTGATACTGTTGCTGGCATTATTATGAAAGCCTGCCATGGTGCTTGATCAATTGAAGCTGGTTCACCTCCGCCAATGAAATTAGCTCGCACATTAGCCAAGACTGAATCACAGGACACAGTCACTGCTAAATAAGTGAAGACAAACACAATTAGTCTATTCATTGATATTTTCTAATAAGAAGTGATTTTTAGTGAATTCTTATAACATTTTATTTGATTTTATATAATATTAAGTGATTTCACGATGACTTTGAGAAAATACCTGAAATAAAGGTCATTTAAAATGACTCATTTGATTGTATCAAAGAATGTCTGTTTCTATGCGAATGTTGTAATATTGTACTAAAGCTGTAATTAATTCATTAAAATCTATGGATAAGCCACTATTTATTTGTTCTGGAACGAATTACTGTACTAGCTTAGACTTGATTATTTTTACAAAAATTATTCGGGATAACATTTACATTATTTACTATTCATGCAAGGTCATTCATGCATTGATATTACTATTTATTGCACTTATATTTCGAAATATTAATACAATTTTTATTTACAATCAATAAATAATTAAATTTTTAGAAATAAATATTTCATAAGTCATTTGCAATATTTATAAATACAAAAAAAACTTAACAAGCTTATAATATTTTGGTGACAGATGAAAAATTAAAACTTTTTATATTTTAGTAGAATATGTCTTTCGAGTCAAATATTTTTCGAGTATTTAATTCAAGAAATTATATCCAATTTTGGGTCAATTTCTGTAAATTCTTGACCACATCATGACAACAATTTTGACCGCGCACAAATCTTGACCACATTGAATTATTTCAGCAATTTTTCCATCTCAACTAAAACCGACCCTGCACGTATAATGATTACCAAATTCATATGCCAAGGTGAAAGCTAAAACAGTGATGGCCAAATTGGACACGGCTGCAATGACGTAGGTATTGGCGAAAAATACAGCTACAAATGCTGCTATATCGACCAAGGTCATTATGACAGCATAATAGAGAGTTAAACAATAATGTTCGGCATAAACACCGAATAACCCACTTATTTTGATGAGACCAGAGATGACTCCGAACACAATGAATGCCGTTTTGTAGCCTTTCTGAAAAAATAAATATCACCATGTTAAATATTGTTTTGTACACAGTACAGAATAGTATAGTATAGTAAACAACTTACATAATGATGCTGTAGTTCCTTCCAATCATTAGTACTTAAACTTCCCTGATGCTTTGCATCCAGGTGCATACAGATGTAAATAGGAAGATAAATATCTATCGATATTCCAATTATACAAGATACGAATAAGGTCCATTTTATACAGATTAATCTTGTACTCTTTGATTCGTCCATTTTTACAGAGATAATAGTGAAATGTTATTCAGAATAAATTATTTTGAACTCATAAATATATATTAATAATGGTACTTGTCACTTTATTGTACAGACCTTTTTTTTATCTAACATTGAATTATATGAATGATATACAGTCCGTAATATTCAAAAAGTAGCATGTTTGAATTGGGCGCTCAAACTTTTTGTACTAATGAATGTTTATTTTTTAATCAACCTTTCTGCATATAATAGACTGTAGTTCATATGTTAGCAGAATAATTTGAACCAGGAGTGACTTAAGGAAAGAATTTTGTAAGCCTGGTAGAGTTTTTCGCATTTGTTATTGCAATCTGTAATCTGCATTTCAGTGCGCATGCGTGCTATAGAGGGTATCGCCAACTAATGTTCCTTTGGGTCAATTTAACTCAAGATATTTACACTTTAATCTACTAATTGAATGTTAGACTATTACACTGAGCATTGATTTTTACATAATTTTATTTAATTAGATTCATATGTATACATATTTCTTGTGAGAATAGAACCAGATTAATTTTATAGTGAAATATATTTTACGCAATCTGGGCTCATTAATAGAAATATTGAACTTGAATGATTGGGTGCATTTTTATTAATATTAAGAAAATCTTTTTAGAATAATATCTATGACAAATTAGCATAGATAACCTTAGGGATGCGCAAGGTAGGTTATAGACAAAATACCACAGGGTGTTTTTAGGTGTGCTAGACTTAATATACACACCCCTTGATTTTGAGGCAATAATCCGCTAGTTTACCTCTCTCTATACCCTGACCTTGCACATCCCTATAAAAATTTGTTAAATAATTAAGATTTAATTAACCATGATACATAATTGGATAGGCAGCAGCCATTGGTGGTGCAGTTGCCTGGATCATTTGAGGTTCAATGACAACCTGTGGAATGATCTGACCATTATTGGTCACATCCTGTCTACTAATGTCGTACATTCTTTTCCGGCGCATATCTGTGGCGAATAGATAAGCCATGACAGTTACGAGGAAATTGATACCGGCTGCAGCTAAATAAATAAGATGCACTAATGCCGAGATCAGATTGAGAACTGTAAAGACCGTCATTATTATAGCGAATGACATCGACAGACAGTAGTGTTCTTTATAGGCGCCCATCAGTCCGATCACATCCGCGGATATATTGATCCCACAACAAATTAGTAGAATGACATAGGGTGTCAGCTAAAAAAATTTCAGATGTGATCTAGTACATTTATATAATTAGAATTTTATGATTATTTATAAGCTATGCTCATTTTTTCTCTCTTAAACTTTAAATAATTATGAACTGTAGTGTATACTCACGTATGTAACCTTTAGGTCTATGAGCAAGCAGATAACGATGATTACATAAGTTACGACCAAGATTATTCGAATGATACATACAACGAACTGGGTCCATTTCAAGCAATAATATCTCGTGAATTCTCTACGGTCCAAATCCATTTTTATAATGATGAAAGGTCAACTTTTAAAACATATCTTCAGAATATTCAGAGATATATCACACCAAGGTACACTGTGTTGTGAACTCTCCATGGTAACTTAGATGACAGTTAATACACTTCTAATTAAGTACTGATTTTTGTTATTTATGTTGTAATCATATATTTATTGATTGAATAATTTGAATCTTCGTCTCGAAAGTAGTATTAAATTAAATTTTTTTTTGAAAGTACAGTACAGTTGACAAATTACTACCTGGAAAATATAAAGTTAACCTGCTAACTATTGAGTTGATGTGTTAATTACTACTTTTCTAAACTTTTGGTCACTTGAGTTCAATTACTATTTATGACAATATTTTATTTAAAAACACTTATATTAATATTTGTCTAAACTTTTATACAAACATAGACTGCATTCAAGCAGTAATAGAGATAAAACATAAAATAATATCAACACAAGTGATCATCACATACACTATGTTAACTCCCATTTGTTTGTTATGTTGACACCATACTGCTATACACGTTCGGATCAAAAGTTTTCTAAACACTGCCCATGACTGTTATACAAATCGATTTTTACTCTTATACTAAGCAGAGCCAGGTAAACGTTCCACCTTCCCGTGCATATGAGTCAGGTGCCATCATAACAAACAAAGGGGGAAGTTAGCACCAACTCAATAGGTAGCGGATTATCTTTCAAGTGCAGTTCGAAGATTACATTTTTGTGCTGAGCATTGTTTTTATATAATTTTATTTATTTAGTTTAACGCTAACTAGGTTCATTAATAGAAATATTGAAGTTCAATTATCAGTGGTGTTTTTGCAAATAATTTCTTTGGAAAATAATATCTATTGCAAAATAGCATAGATAACCTTATGAATGTGCAAGGTAGGGACTAGACAAAATACACCCAGTGGTGTGTTTTTAGGTAAGTGCTAGACCGCATAGACTTCTTAATTTTATTACACCACCCTATACACTCTGAACTTGCACATTCCTAAATAACCTTGTTCAAAAAAATAAGATTCAATTAACCATGATACGTATTTGGATAGCCACCAGTCATTGGTCGTGCAGTTGAATGGATCATTTGAGGTTGCATGTCTATTGCATGGACAACCTGTGGCATGACCTGACCATTATTGGTCAGAACATCTCTACTAATGTCATACATTCTCTTCCGGCGCATATCTGTGGCGAAAACATAAGCCATGACAGTTGTGAGGAAATTGATACCGGCTGTAACTAAATAACTAAGATTCACGAATATCAAGGCCAGGAATATTACAGTAAAAACCGTCATTATTATAGCGTATGACATCGACCGACAGAAGTGTTCTTTATAGGCGCCTATCAGTCCGGTCACATCCGCGGATATATTGAGCGTACATTCAATTAGTAGAATGACAATTGTTGAAGGCTAAAAATATTTTCAGAATTTATCTAGTACATTTATATTAATTTAACTAGTTTACAAATTATAAGCTTGCTCATTTTTTTCTCTTAACATTTGGTAATTATAAACTGTACTAGCCTGATCGAGAAAGAGCAAAGGTTCCCGATCTATGTAAATGTATGAGCACGTCTGACAATGACGTTGAGCGCAGGCAGTATAACAGTTTCCCAACTAATTGCATGCCTACACAAAATCTACGCCTACTCTCAACGTCATAGTCAGACGTTTTCATACATCTACACTGATCGGGCACCTGTGCTGCTTCTCGATCAGGCTCGTGTAGTGTATACTCACGTATATAATCTTCAAGTTTATAAGCCAGCAGATAACTATTATCATATTAGTTACGACCCAGATTATTCGAATAATACATACAACGAACTGGGTCCATTTCAAGCAATAGTATCTCGTGAATTCTCTTCTATCCAAATCCATTTTTATAATGATGAAAGGTCAACTTTGAAAAAATATCTTCAGAATATTCAAATGTATCACACCTAGGAGCGAACACTTTGTTGTGAACTATCAATGGTAACTTAGACTACAGTTAATACAATATTAATTAAATAAAGATTTTGTATTTATGTTTTAATCATATATTTATTGATTGAATAATTTGAATATTCGTCTCGAAAGTAGTATTAAATTAATTTTTCTGAAAGTACAGTACAGTTGACAAAATAATACCTGGAAATATATAAAGTTAATCTGCTAACTATTGAGTTGATGTGTTAATATTTACTTTCTGTACCTTTTGTCACTTGAATTCAATCACTTTTTGTGACAATATTTTATTATATTGTGGCGATCGACCAATTAATTATGGTGATCGATCAGTCAAAGCATAAACATAAACATTGCGCACAACCACCTGTCACTGTCATCACATGTTTACAGTATGTAAACAATAAACAAATCCAAAGTGAAAATCAAGTCATAACTAAATCAACAAATTGTGCGTTAAATCAACACTTAATTATGGTTTTAAACATACGAATAAATAGAACTAAATCTAAGCCATAAAATGAATTGTTTTTTATGTAAAAAATATGACTATTTTTAATCACAATTTGACTCTAAATCACTAAAGACTGTCAAGCATTATATGTGGCTTTAGGCCTAGTCTTACCATTAATACAATGTATTGAGAGAGCAACAGAGAGCAATTGAGAACTGATATACCAATAAATGATTTCCATAGAAACCAGAACTGAACTGAACCGATTACTGACATATTGTGACGGCTAACAGCTGTCTGACTGATACGATCTGACATATTATTGCGGTGACGCAAGTCGCTGACCAGTTCCCGATCCCGCAAAACCCGAGTCCACTGCTGGTACCCAAACTGGCAACGGGTTTTGCCACCCCTAAGTTTGTGTGCGCATCCGAGTCGCCTCAATATATAAGTTAATGATGCAATTTTCAATAATTCATTTATTCCAGGAGAAACCTTGTAAGCAAAAAGAAGCAGATGATTTCAACAAGTATAAAGATAAACAAGTTAAAGAAGAATTGAAACATTGTACAGGAATTGAATGTAAGGGCTGTTCATCAAGGTACATGAATAGCTACGTATTTTTAGGTGTTATAATAATCTCATTCTTATATACTTATAAATATTAAACGCCATTATATTTTGGTTTACCTTATACTCAATTATTTAAATAGAAATCATATTTGAAAATGTATTTGAATTTTTGTAAATCAATAAAAGATGATTTTTTGTAATTATAAATTAACCTGTGATAATATGATCATGCAGATTTTCAAGGATTTATTTTTTCTAAAATCATATTTTTTAAAATTGTATTTTTACCTCAGCTTTCACTCAAAAACTGATTGAATTATAAGAATAAAAGGATGAAAACCATAGCGTTATTGAACTACAGAACTAACTGTAAAATAAAATATTTTTCTTCTTATTTTGCATCAAATAATACAACTAATAAATGACCTTCAGTTGAGCTAAAGCGCAACCACAGTATATCTGGCCTTTAATGTCAATTGACTAACAAATATGTTTAGGATTAAGGAGTGTTAAAATTGATTAAACAGAAAAAAATATTGCAATGATCAAGGTGTTCCTAAAAATTAATATTTTTAATATCTAAATTAACAAGCTTAAATAAAAATGTCATCTTGACCATTTAAAAATATTAACAAGCCAACATGCAGTATATAATCTTGCATACACTTACTGAGATTGCAACTTTCAATAATAGAGATACAATTATTTTCTAATAAACTTTATTCTAAAAAAAAATTCTACAAAAAAAATAAATTTAATTTTTTTTACAATTTTTTGAATGCATATAAAAAACATATACAATGAATGACAAGAAAAATATACAACAATTTTAAGGCAAATTTGATCAGTTTTTGAGTACTTCAACAGTCGGTCAATCTTTGAGTTTTGCTTATCTTTTCATTTACTTCCAGATTCCATGTCCGCCAATAAGTGGTGCGCCGTATAGTCCGTGGCCACCAATAAGGGGTGCGCCGTATAGTCCGTGACCACCAAGATGTCCGTAAGTTACCCCATGGTTGATGGCCAAGGGTGCGGCCAAATGAGAAACATGGGAAATGGCTGGTGCGTGTAAGACAGCCCCATGGATCACACCCGGGTGCGCAATATGGGATGAGTAGCTGCTGACTGAGCTGACCGGCGTGTGGATGGAGTAGGCAGAGATGCCATGACCAAGGGGTACGGCGGCGGTCATGCCAACAATGGCGAATAAGACCTGGATAATTGAAATGAAAATTTAAAAATTAATTCAACATGATCATATTAGTTATTTTTAATAAGTTCCAAGTTAATTCTAGTTGCTATTTGATGACCAAGATTATTATATGGATAAAATATTTTTATGACTATAATTTACATGGATTAAAAATTTATTCGTATTTTAACTTGATCAATAATTTTAGTTTTAATGAATAAAAGTTTAATTGACTTTAAAGTCGTTTACTCTATAATAAAATTAATCTAATAAAGGACTGAATTAGGTTTTAATCCAGGTTACTTACGAATAATGCAGCGTTCATTTTAGAAATAATTCTTATCAACAACTTTACAGTTCTGAACAAAATATACTTGAATTGAGCGAATGTCAATTCTGATCGATTGTCTCCGTCTTATATACTCTGGAGTCCAACCCAACTCTCCCTCTCTATACCTAACATATGATTTGAACGAATATTTTTCCACAAAATTAATTCAATCAAAGTTTTCAATGTCTGATCACTTTTATCCATAAAACCATCGCTACTATTGAGTGTACAAAAAAATTTATTACACTTTTCCTATTTTGGGCGTAGTTTAGAAGAAATACTGTTATTATTAAATAACTTTAGCTCTGCTCAGTTTTATTAACATTCGATTTGCACTCTCTCTTAAGTATACATAACATTCCTAACTGTATATGAGATGAGATATTGAAGAATACGTGAAGAAAAAAGTTTTTTATCGGTCAAGGTTTAGGGCCAAACCCGGCGCTACAATATATATACAGTATTACTTAACTGAGCAATGCTAAACTTTGTTAAAAAAAATTCTATGCATTGCTCTTAAAAAGTCAATTATAACGGGAATAGTAATAAATTAAATGTCAATCAAATCCTTTTGGTTTCGATTTTTTAATACTATTATAAAAATAATTATTATTTTCTATTCAATTATCGGATTATTTTCTATGATTTTTCCAAATATTTATTTTATTTAAGACTATTTCGTAATTGAACTCAAGTTTGTTATAATATTTTTTTGTGCGAATTATTTTTTTACAGTTTGTTTTTTTGTATGACCTTGGTAGCATTGATGAATTGTTTTTTTCGCTGAACTCAACGCAATTATTTGATTGACATTATATGATATATTATAGTATCGATAAATTCGGGTATAATATGCAAAAATTGTTCTAGATACATCATGATTACATAATGTCATATTTCTGATGGAAGTCC
Source organism: Eueremaeus valkanovi (assembly GCA_034693305.1). Lineage (NCBI taxonomy): Eukaryota > Metazoa > Arthropoda > Arachnida > Sarcoptiformes > Eremaeidae > Eueremaeus > Eueremaeus valkanovi. The sequence continues at coordinate 751 of JAQIWA010003548.1, read as the reverse complement.
TATTTTATTGATGTTTTGGCACATTTTGCAATTACTATACATTTATGAATAAGCTTGAATAGATTACTAATTAATTTTGGCCTATTTCAATTATGCTATATAGGGATTGTGGAATAAATTACATTGATACTTCATTTTAAAATTTATTCGATTCCATAAATGTACTTGTATATATTTTCTTTACAGTTTTGTGCAGATTATAATTTGTGGGAAAAATTTTGAAAATATTTAAGAAGTTTTTCACATCTTTCCATTGGTAAAAAGACCTTGTACAATCTATATTGATTCATATAATTTATGTAATAAAACAGTTTGTAAATCAAGTTATGTAAAAAAATTATCAAGTTAAAGATATTAATTAACTTTAAAAGTGATACAGCTAAAAATATCACACCTAGAACACTGATAAACTAGTGAATATTTTATGGTGAAACATATAACTTAATAAAATACTATACAGGTTAATTTGTAATGATGCCAAAAAGTCTAAGGTTGAATTGGTGTATGTTACATTGTTGCTTTTTCTAATAAAATGTATAAAAATATTGTAAAGCAACAAATTATGTTCAAATAATTAATTGTATGAGAGGTACTTCAATGTCACAGCTATTCGTAAAAACTTAAAAATTTATTAAACACTCATTATATGAATTATGGATTAATAGTATTTCTTCTAAAGTACTGAAAAAGAATTTATAAGATATTTACAGTTTCTGAAGAAAATATTTCGAAAAACTGTAAATATTTTATA
>JAQIWA010003547.1:0-10223 GCA_034693305.1 Eueremaeus valkanovi | reverse complement strand
CACTAAGACCTCCTCTATCGATTGGCATAGGTCTCCAGTTTGGCTCCCTAGGGGGGGTATATGGAGGTTCTCCTTTCTAATTAATTAAAAGTATATTCAAATAAAATATTCAAAATTTATAGAACTTTTAATTATTTTCATTTATAAATAAAGAATTTTTTAGGTTTATGTGAATAAAGTGTTTTTGAATATTTAGCAAAAATTTTAATTAATATTTAATTAAGTCATCACTTATTGGTTTTTTCACTCCATTTAATTGTATGACTTCTGATAGACTTTCCACTCAATTAATAGTATCCTAATTAACCAAATGCTCTCATTTTTTTTTGCTTTTTTCTTCAATTGCATAAACAAATTAAACTCCAATTACTTGGAAAATCCGTCCAAGTTACGTCTGTGATTCATATAATCTTGCAAAAAAATTAAATTTTCAATATTTCGGCGAATGAATTATGCAATCGATTCCTAACTCATAACAAGAATATTATGTTTTGCATTAACTTTTGATTCAATATAAGACAAACAGCTATTTGTTAGAGACTATTGATTCAAATTCAGAATAGATTTGATTTGATTTAACTTTTTTCACAAATCATTCTAATATTGCGCTAAACTTATGCTGATTAGTCTTAAGACAATCAAGTTAATTGTGAGCTGAGATTTGCTCCAAGCACAATTGTTCAATACACTGCTCCATTGAACCATAACTACAGTATAAGTTGAATGTCTGAACATTGTCTGAACATTCAATTGAATCGATCTTTTAATCCAATCATTCATTTAATCGAAAACAATGTTTGGTTTCTATTCCACAAATCAGACCATAAGAACAGAAATCAGTTCTGATTCTGCGAATTGTCTTTTATCTTATTTTCTTATCTAAACTCTTATCTAATGATTGGTTTACTCTGTTCTTAAATGCAGTCATTTATTGACTAAATCCGCTATAAAATCAAAATAAAAATTTTCTGAAAAAAAATAATAAAAATTCTGATAAAAATATTTTCTCAAACTTTTTATTATTTTTCTTTTGCAAACTTTTATGTTAAGTGAAGTCAATAAATGATTCAATTTGTATAAAAATCTATTACTATATCTGTGTTCAATATAATCTCTGAAGTCGAGCACAACTCCACTTACTATTTGCATGACTTCCTCCCGATGCACAGCACAGGGAGAAGAACATACAGTTATTTCCTTAGTAACTGATTTTTTATATCACAATAAGAGCTGATGAACTAAAGCCGTGAATCTGAGAATTGGAGGCCATTTATCATAAAGTGTTGAATCGATTGAAGAATTGTATTGATATCAGTTTTGCTAATTTGAAAGCCAATACTAATGACACAAATATTTTTTTATTCCTATCAAAACAGACAATATATTCGATATAGTATTTCGTTGGAAATGATTTCCAAACTAATTGAGTGAAAATGTGTCGAAATATATGTTTAATGATATAGTGCTAACAGTTGTTATCCGTATTGTTCGAATCAGCAAGTTCAACCTAGCACATCAACAACATCTTCATTAAATTCTTATATATTTGAAATCTGAGAGAATATTTTTCAATTTATTCACCAAGATATATTATTCTGCAATATTTTAGAGAAAGCAGCCCAGGTAGCTAAATATCCTGCTATGTTGGATTCAAGACAGTCACAGAATTATAGTTAGAATATTAATATGTATTACCTGTATATTTTTAAAGTAATTTCATTTCAAGATTCAAATTAGACATGAATTGAATTAATTTACTTAAAAAGTATTTTTATTGCAAACTGAATACAGAACTAATTGAAAAATTCTGTACAATTTATTACACTATATTGTATATAAAACTCATATTTATTTCACTCTCTTATCAGCCTTTTTATTGCAAAATAAGAAAGAAAAAATATCGCATAACATTTGATTAAAGGTCATTCGCCGATACATAAAAAGTGCGGATCTTTTTCTTCTTCAACAATAATATCAATACTATTGACAAATATTTGCAAGAATTTCGATGATATGCTTGAAATTCGACACATCTTTTCCGACACAAAAATATTTAATTAAAGCGTAATCTTATGCTCCGGTTATAAACAAAGATGCGAAAAGAGGGTTTAGCCAAAATATCTCCTAGATGTTTCCAAAATATATCCAGCGCTGTATTTATCCAGATTAGTTTTCGACAGCTATGCTGGCAAATAAAAGTGGCCTAAATTCAAAAAACGTTTGATCCCAACTAAAACTCAGAAAAATACTGATCCCTTTCCCAATTTTCCGCATCCCTGCGTTTATAAACTAATTTGAAAAAAGATTAGTCGAGAAAAAGGCAAAAAAAAAACAAAATAAAGAGTAAATAATTAATTAAAATAATTAATCGGAACAAAAATTTTTATGCAATTAACGATTTGCCGGATATTTCTTAATGACTTTTAGTGAAGAAGAGGTTCAGAGCTAACAGTTATATAATAATAATAAAAGTAAATGAAAAAGTGATATAACGGTCAGAAATACATAATATATATTGTATTACACAAATGAAAAGCAATTATTTTCGCCGTTGTATTCCTTGTGTGCAATACATAGGAGTGAACAGCAATATCATAGCAGTAATAATAATCATCATTTTCTTTTCATAACAGTTCTATACTGTACAGTCAAGATCATTAAAGTTAGCCTGGCAATATTAATCATTAATGTTTAACTATGTGAATCAGAATTTATATCTTGAACAACTTTCAAATCTATTTCTTAGCCTAAAATAATTATAAATTAAATCAAAAATAATTTATGCTTTGCTTTTGTAATACAGTCAACGATTTTAAGGATTGTTTGTATTCATTAAAATTATTATTTTCTACTTTTTATGTATCGGATAAGCTTTAATGCAGTTGACTGTACTCTACAGATAGTCTCCGTCTCCTTATGGGGTTATATTATATTATATTATGATATTCTCTAAAAACATCTAAACATAACAACAAAATTATTATCATTTTCTCTATTGTTTTGTTTTTTAATGTCAATAATGTTTATGTAGTTTGTGATCACTTTCAAGCGTTTCATTCTACCAATGAGTTAAAACATATTGCACGATTTCCTCGTGACGAGCTGGAGTTCGAGCCCTTGACCCGTTGAGCCAAGATTTTGTGGTTGCGATGGCTCCGTCACCTGTCCTGTAAAGTCTCAGACGCGTAGCATTGCCTCCATAGCACCTGTAATTCCAGAGTCTCGGCAATGTCTCCCGAAAGGGGGGTTAATGTATAAAAATGTTATGTATTTTATTGCTATAAATAATTTTCGATTAAACACAAAGTTTTCTTAAATAAATAAAATTAATTTTGAATTTTTTTTCGCAAAGAGAGGTTAAGAATTTATATGCAATCAAAACAACAAGGTTATTGGCCTGGTTTAGATTTCGATCAGGCATAAAAGGCCAAAAAGTTTTTATATATTTCTGGGTTAATTTTAAACAACATATTGTAAATAATATCTTGCTGCTAAATCAGAACAGTTGCTATTTTTCTCATAGATAAAGTGATGACACTTTAGAAACACTCAAAGTGTAAACATCACACAATTGTCAGTCTTTTTGCAATTCTTTATATTCTTTTTATAGAAGAATTGAAACTTCAAAAACATGGGTATAATTAGGCGAACCGGCAAAAGACAGAATCAAAACTCGAGATCCAATGTATTGATAGAATAGAAAAAGTGTTTCGAAAATACAATTTTTTCTTATGCTCCGAATGATAGCGAATATGAGTAACATTTTTTGGTCTCTGTATTTGTATTGCATATAATAGTATGCATTAAAACATTCTTTTGTCGAATGGGATTGTATTCAACACAAACACACAATTATTTTCAATTCAATGGCTGTCATAAAGAGTGGTATGAATTGTGCGCTTCTGTGCTTCAAATTCCAGTGGCATTCAGTGGCAGAAAGTCAGTGAATAGGCTGAGAGTTAATTCACTGTTTGTACAGAATTTTTATTTATAGAATTTTAACGCCATTTGAATTCAATCATAAAATAATTGCCAAATGAATAGACGAATATTGTTTCTGCTCTTAATTACTGTTTTTGAAGATAAAAACAGCAATAAAATAGAAAGCATGCTGGTATATTTATCCCATTAATTACACATAAGGCTATTTGTCTGCAATAATCAATATACAGAATATGTCATATTTTTATTTTAACTAACAGTCAGTTTTTGCGATGCAAACCAAATGTTATATAAGAGCATAGAATCAGAAATAATGATAAAAATAAAAATTCAATTCGTCTGAATTTTTTTTAGAGAACAATCATTAGGTTTTAACTCAATTGTGAATACTCTGGTAATCAAGTATTCCTGGATAAAATTGTATGATTAGAAGTTGTAGAAAAAAAATGAGCAAGCATAAATAAAATAGATATGAAAATTATTTGATTATTTATTTAACATAATATAAATAAATTATTTACTAAATAATCAAATAATAAATATTTGAAATAACGATATTTACGCCGAAATTCCATCACATATTAAGAAAGACCATGTTTATAATCTAGTTATGAGCTCAATATTTTTATACTTCTGTATACGCTATACCTTGTTGTGAAATAAAGTTTATTTATTTATAAATTTAGTTAACATTTAGTTATTTAACGGATAAAGAAGTTAAAGCAAACGAAATATCATTATTTGTAGAATTAATTAAAAATAATTTCTCGATTTCAGTATTGATTTTATATCAAAAAAAAACATAAATTTTTTATATAGTTCAGCAAATGGTTGTCAATACGTATTGAGTTAAACAAATAATATATTACTGTTATATAAGAAGTGATCGAATATTTTTCATACTAAGCAAACACACGAATGAATAATTATTCTTATATTTTAACACATCATTAGATATATTTGTAGTAAAAGAATTATAATAAGAAAAATTCGCTTCAATTTATCAGATATTCTATCGATTATTCTTAATATATTTTTATCTCATAATAAACACAATCTTCTCTACAGTAATAATAATAATAATCTGTTTATTATCATAATAAGCAAGAATGCAGTAAAATAAGTGAAAAAAAATTCTTTTGTGTATTTTTATAAAATAAAAATTGATTTGCTTTTATTGGTTTACTTAAGCGGAAAAATATTTTTTTCCGTATACTTCATACGAATTAAAAACTTTTTTATTTTTTAACTTTTCTTTTCTTATTTGACTACAAGAGAAGAAATTGTGGAGAAATATGTTTTAAACAGAATAAAGATTAAAAGCAAATATTAGCGAATATACGCTATTATAATATTATTATTATATTATATAAATGTTAACTTTGTTGACAGCATTGGTGCCGTTCCTCTGTTTGATTATAGATTTATTGTCATAGCGTTGACTAATGGAAAGTAAAAATTCTTTTGAGTTGTTTCTCACGAGAATCAAGAATAGCATTGAATTTATAGGAAATAAGACTAATGTTTGTAATGGTATTAAAACGGAAAAAATATTACTTTCGCTGCGTTTGCATTACTCGCCTATAGTTTCGGAAAACAACAAATGTTTGCTTAATGTGAATACAATCATAATTTTTAATTTAAATGTCAATTCTTGACAAAGTGTAGGAATCGTTGGGTGGATCTGATGGACAAATATGTTGAATGGGTCGGACACGGACTGGAAAAGTGATAAATCAAATTGAAGATGGAATGGTCAGATGGCCAGAGCCGGATCAACTGCTAATCAGATTAATTGTCTCTGAATTTCCTCTTATAATGGCTATGACTTGAGTGGGAAAAATTGCCAAGCTGCAATTATGAACTAATCGGATTGGTAAACAAGGGATGGCTAGCAGATAGAATTTATCTAGTGCATAATAATTATTAATAAGTATTTAAGCTTGCTCCTTTTCACATCAAGTGCTAGTAAACAGGAAACAAATAAAATCATTAATGATTTAACGAGTGATCATTTATTATATAATTCTTTAATTAAAAAATTATTTATAATTGAAAATTCCTAAAAACCTTTTGAATAATTAATTATTTGTTAAACATATGTTAAATGACTGCTTCACTGAATTGGCTTTCATTTTCTAAATCATTAGTAATGATTGATAATTATAATAAATTAATTACCAAGATGCTTAAGTTAAGGAATTGATCAAGTACAAAGTAGGCCGAATACATCATCTAATCTGACTGAACTTTTAAGTATTGCTACGAATTTTCATGAAAAAAAATAACATTAGCAAGGCAATATACTAACTGGCTAATAATAAACAAAATTCGATTAATTAATGCAACTTTGATTAGTTGGAACTCTTGGCTATCCCTGGAACAAAAAATGATCTTAGGCTCTAATTATTCAGATTTCTATCACTGATTGATGACATTTAGTACAAAGCAAAGGACAAGAATGGATACACATTTCAAGCAAAATGTTTGATAGATTGAAATTATCCCGAAATTCGTAAAAAATCTCATCCATTCAGACGGCAAATGAGTTTATGGATAAATGATTTATTAGATATAAGAACAAAAAGACGGATCAATTCTATTATATGATTCCATCCCTACTATTATAGCATTGATTAGATCTCAGACTAAAATAAACTCAATTTTTCAAATATAAAATTAGAGGAAAAAAGACCCGGATAGAAATATAATTAAATAACGTTAAGAGAAAATATCAACCGTTGAGAGAAAAAGCAGGGATGAGGAGAAGTGGTTGTCACAGAATATTTATCGAACATAAAAATTGTTATGGCATTGGCATCCCTGTATAGTTAATGTTAAATACAGTAAAGACTTTTTAATAATTCACCAGAAAGTATATGAATAATTGAACAGGGTAATTAAATAAATAAATGAATAATTTATAGAAAACTATAAACTTTTAAAAAGTATAAAATTTTGTCAAAATCGGGAAAACTATTCGCTCTTATAGTGAATACTGTATACAGTTTTTAAATAAGTCTCTACCAAATACTGTTATCATAAGGGCATCATTGCTGCCAACATGCATTAGGGGGCAAATATGCTAGTAATTGAAGTTTATATTTTTCTATAATATTAGAATCAGGGCACAGGAGTCAAAGGTTTAAAGCCAAAAGGTTGCTTTTGTTTACTGCGCAAGCAAAACTATCGTAAAAATAGTTTAAATTTTGTGCGTTCACCAGATAATGCATTTCCAATAAGTGTCTGCATACAAATTCGTATGAAATTTGAATTTGTCCAAATGGCTCATGGTGGATAAATGCTTTGCGATTTGGAAATGGGATTCGATATTTGGACAAACATCTGGTGAACGAATAAAAAATTTTGAATATTTGAAAACGTGCAAAAAAATTGAAAATTATAACCTTTAGAAACTGCGATAGTCAGCACAAATATCTTTTTCGCTTTACGCTGTTCACTTTTGTGCCCAGATTCTAATAGTATAAAGCGAAAAATATATAATTTTAATTACTGGCATATTTGCCCCCTAATGCATGCTGCCAACAATGATGTTCGTATGATAACACTATTTGGTAGAGACTTATTAATGAACTGTACATTATATGGAAGTTATTTACAGTAAAAATGTTTTTTTTCATTGATGTTCTGAACGCATGTGTAGGCAATGAGTAGGCAGTGAAGAGATACAGAGAAGAGAGTGAAGAGATCTCGGCATAGCTTATGCAACAAATTCAATATACACTCAGTATCTGGAGTTGTATTCACAGATCAGACGAGGAATTCTATGAAAGAGTTCCTTTTTTGCTGCTTTCAGATAATTTTCGGATAAATTCATTGTATTTGACTCTACTTTGAATTTATTGACATTAAGTTTCATTTGAATGAGAAAAAGAGAGACACAGATAGAGAGAAATTGAGAGAAAAAACACTTTTATTTATTTAGCCTTTTCTGCTAAAAAGTGTAATAAAAAGTCTTCGCGAGTAATATATTCACACAGAATAAACATCGGAAATGAGTTCGGATCAAATTAAAAAAAAATTTGAAAAAATAGTTTTTTAATTAAAACTAAACTTTTGACGCATTCAAGTAATCACTAAAGACATTGTTCAGATTTAATTAAAATTTTTCATCAACTGTGATTATAATAAATTGCGGCTGAAGTCATAAATTACCAAGCTGAAAGGTGAGTTTTAAATTTTTAACCATTTTTCATATTCAGACCATTTGTTATATTCGCGTGAATTGTATTCAAACGAAGAGAAACTTATTTTAAAAGTTTTATAAAAAAATAAAAGTTTAGTTCTGTTAAGGCGTTAAAGAAAATTATAGCCCGGATCAAAACAGAAGTTTTCAATTCCATTTTATGTGGAGTATAAATAATGTCGAAATATTATAAAATTGTCTAAAAAATCAAAGATCATTATTTCACTCTAAGACACAACAGATGATGTGTTTTGAATAATACAGAATGATCAAGTTCACAATTTTCTTTGTGGAGTTTTCGGATCTTTACGTAAAAGTTAAGAATTTTAAAGTTTATTTCTTATGAGAAGAAAAAGATGAAAATATTTTAATCCTATTTTGAAAGCCATTATTACTAGGGATGGCCAGGTTCGACAAACCTTAGGTGTATAGAGTGAAATTCGAACAAAAATGGCCTCACCGCTTTTTTACTCTATCGGGCAAAATGTTCGGGTTTATAGCTCTATCTCAAAATTCTAGGTGGTATTTTTCCAATTTTCAAAAGCTACTAAGCTATTTTGGCTATACCCCTATTGGTCACCCCCTAATTATTGCTAATGAGCCTGAATAAATTCATAAAACATTAATACGAGACTTAATGTCGACTTTACTTAATGATAAATCTAATCCATCCACTTATTTCAAAGTTCACACAAAGTTATAAAATTTATTGAAAAATGAGTTTATTTTTGGATCCATTAATTGTGTCGATAACTGAGACATAAAATCATTTTAAATATCATTGAATTTTAGACAAAAATATTTGCATTCTTTCTAATCATATCCATGGCATTACAAATCCAGCACAAGGTTCGGATTTTTTTCATTAAGAGCTGTGCTAACGAATAATATCTGACAGTACCAGCTTGTCTCTAAATTAAAACCAGGGCTCAATTCATTCGAGAAAAAAATCAACATTTATATAACCCAAGTGTATATGTATTTCCAATCTCTAAGTTATAATTGATTTCATTTTAGCAAGAACAGAATACTATTATATCTAGGGATGTGCAAGGAGTTATATAGACAAAATACCTCTGAGTTTTGATATTGGCAAAATACCCCCTGTGTTTTAGGCGAGTGCCAGACCCCTCGACTTTTGCGCACTGCCTATACCAAAAATGGCGCCAAAGGCGCAATTCTCGGTAAAAATGACCGAATTTCTGTTAAATTATAACTACTCTGTTTGTCGGATAATTATCTTGATGAGTTTTTCATTGGCTCTAGACCTCAAATATTTCTTCATGTTCTACCTGCCTTGCACATCTTATTTAAGAGCATTAATATTAATTCAATAGATTCGTATGATTTTAAATCTGACCATAAATCAAATAAACTTCAATCAAAAGAGTAGATAAATAAGAGTAGAATATATTTTTGAGCCCAGATTTCTGCGGAAAACTCAAATATAATCAAAAATAGATAAGAATTTATCAAAACTGATATAAAGAATATTCTAATCCTATTTGTAGTCGTACTGTAATATCATTGTCTGTATAATAATTGAAATAATACTTTGCACTGAAGTCTAATATCGATTACATTCTATGCAAAGAATTAGTTAAAAATCTGTTTAACAAAAAAAAACGAGAATTTTATTCCTAAAAATTCGTTTAAAATTAAACGAGTTTTAGGTTTCACAAAAATATGAATATAACTACAGTATAAAAACATCCTGAAAAAATGCTTATAATTAAACTTGGTTATTAATAAATTCTAACTCTATTAAAAAAGTATTCGTAAAAAATCCATTAGCTTTTAATCAATTCATCATTATGCAAATATGAGCAAGTTCCAACAAAATTCTTGAGTTTAAAATATAACAAATATAGCGAAAAAAAATTTTTTTATTATTTGTATTTGAATTTCAGAAACAATTTATATGTCTTTAAATTGAATACTAAACCTATAAATCAAACAACAAATTGTTGGTCAATAATGTTGTTCAGAATATAAGACCAGGGGTGAACAGACTCGGTCGGGCCAGGGGGGGTCTAGGGGGGTCAACTTTTTATTGCAGAAAACGTTGACAATA
>JAQIWA010003546.1:0-10224 GCA_034693305.1 Eueremaeus valkanovi | reverse complement strand
AGAGAAACTTCTTTCACATTCAGTGTTTCAATTGATTAATTCTGAAATAAAATTCTGGTCAGGAATACGGTTTGATTCCATTGCTTAACTCTAGTCTGGGTCGGTCAACAACCAGATTCATGTGCGCGCTTTTTTATTAATCCAAATTCTCAACTCTAATCATAACCTTGATAATTTAACCAGCAGATATATTCTTATATTCGTATATGCAAGGTTCAAAGTACATTAGTAGCCACGAAATTAAAACCTGCCAATTGATATACACCCTGGCCAATTTATAATCCCATTCTAAAGAAAGTGGTTTTTATAATTTTGTTCGCCTCATCTCTCTATAGAGTACGGATTTTTGGTCGCATTTATTCTTTCTTATAGAGAGGTTCGACTATAGCACTGCATAATTTGGGTTAACTGGTAAAACCTAACATATAAAATGCAACCTGCACAATAATACTCACACTGAGTGATTGTTTCAACTTTCATATTAACGCATTTATTCTCAACTGAGCCAGTGTCCAATTTTAGTCCCTGTGCTTCTAATATTTGATGCCAAGTAATGTATTGGACTTCCTTTGCGGGTATTTGTGTATACCATCTCATAATGGATGCAACGATTCCTTCCTTTCCCTCAAACGGGTCGAGTATTGGGAATATATTTGCGAACATTTTCCCGCTTTTGCTTAAAAGTCGTTTCAAATTCTTTCCGACTCTTTCTTTGCCTTCATTTTTGTGAATCCAATGCAAAACATAATTCGAGAAAATGAGCGAAACTTTTCCTTCGATTGCTTTCAATTGAGAACTCCATTCATTCCACTCAACACTAATATCCTGAACCAAATACTCGATAGCATTGTTAGGATTATTAGATTTGTTGGCGAATTCAATCATATCTTTGTCCAAATCGATAGCAATTAATGTCTTAATATTGAGTTTCTCTTTCAACAGAACCGTCAGATTTCCAGTTCCACAGCCGATATCCAGAACAAAATCGAATTCTCTAAATAATGAATAAAGTCTTTATTAATATACACAGGCTCAAAATGACAAGGAGTAATTCATAGACTGAAAAAAAACCGGAAATTATTTGCGATATTATTCGGCAAAATATAATTCAAAACTAAATTTAACCGAATTTTGGGTGAAATCTGACATTTCAACAGAAAATATCGTAGGATTTGGCCCAAACCCTGTTGGAAGACATGCTATTAATACCTACTTAAACGCCAGACAATATGTGCCCTTGCACGAACATGTTATTTATAATATTTAAATAATGTCCTTTAAAGGACGCGTAACATTGCCTCCACCTACACCGCAAGGTGCCTGTAGGCACAGGGGTTCGGCAGTGTCCCGGAAAGAGAGCTGGCGCTAGAAAATGTTATTTATAATATTTAAATGAGCGCCAGCTTTCTTTCCGGGACACTGCCGAGCCCCTGTGCGTACAGGCACCTTGCGGTGTAGGTGAAGGCAATGATACGCGTCTGAGACTTTAAAGGACAGGTGACGGGACCATCGCAACCAACAAATCGTGGCTCACCGGGTCAAGGGCTCGAACTCCAGCTCTGCAGCTTAGAGTCGTGCACTCTAACCGGTGAGCTATTGAGGCGCTAACTTATTATATTGTATTAGTTTTAAAAAGATTTTACTTATTCTTGTTATCAGCGTCAATCATCTCGATCATTTCCACCCCATCCTTGATCTGTAGAATATTACCCTCGTTATACACGCCTGCATTCAAATCCATTGTCTTTCAAATTCAGCAATCAATTGATTTCAAAGTGGCGTTGAAAATAATCGGATCTAATTATATAAAAACTCAATTAAGTGAAAATATATTCTTGGTCAAGTTATATTGATATATTGAATAATTGAACAGTCTACATTCTACATATACTTATTTACTTTCACGTTATTTATTGAAAAAATAGAGTCTAAATATTAGATTCAAATATAATATGAATGTACAGACATAGTCAAAAGTGTGTGTTCAATTCTGAGTCACTTTCCTATTATCTTATTTTTTATAATTTCTTATCACTTTCGATGATTTCATATCAGTTTTGAATCAAATAAACTTTTAACACAAGAGTTGAGTTTAGGCTAATTTTCTGAATAAATAATTAATTAATCGGCGAGAATAAGGGCGGAAACGATTTTAAATTTGTATTGTTTTTTGATTAACTTTTAAGAATCCGCCGCTTTTAAATCATACTTTTTTTTTATCCCTTTATCAAACAACAAGAGATTAAGATATAGAGAGGTCGAGAGATAAGTCTGCTTTGAATTCATTTAGAGATATCACTTAAAACTTGTTTTATTGTCCCTATCATTGAGAATCCATTGAGAATTTAAATTATTTTACACATAAATTTAAAAAAATAAATAATTATTTTGTGTTCCGAAATTAATTTTATTCACACATCTAGTACTGAAAATTTGGTAGTTCCACTCAAATCATTTCGGTTTTAATCTTTTCAAATATTTATCAAAGTATTTAAAAAAGTATGATTTAAAAACGGCAGATCCTTATATAACAATTGACTAACAATAAGAACTCAATGCGCGCTACATATAAATGATAAAAAAGTTTTGTAGAATTTTGTTAAACGGATTTTTGATAAATATTCAGATGTTTTGAAACATTTAAATTACTTAAAACCGGAAAATAAAAGTTTTTTTTTGTAAATATTTAGATATTTAGATGTATTGAAATAAAGTTTATTTTCCAATAAAAATATTTTCTTTGATTTATATAAAGTCTACAACAGTTTTCACATCATTATAATTAGCGCGCATTTGGTTCTGATTGTTATATAAAAGTGAATCAAAAACAATATAAGTGTAAAACCGTTTCCGCCCTTATTCTTGTCGATTAATTAATTAAACTTTTATTCAAAATTATTTGATTTCAAACTGATATGAAATCATCAAAAGAGATAAAAAGTTATCAAAAAATAAGATAACAGTTATTACTCGGAGTTGAACACACACTTTGGACTTTGTCTGTAGACACAGTTCGCAGATTCTAACTTATCAGACACTTTCAGTACTGGCTGTGGTCTCACTGCAGACTATTTTGTCAAAACATATGCATTGAATTGATTTATAATTTTCAGTAAAAAGCAATAATATATCACAACATAATCAGTGAATATTTTAGTAATAAATAAATTCATGTTTTCTTATGACGAGAAACGACAAGAATTATGAAATTATAAAATTACCTTTTCTTATTTTATCGGGGTTTTCCCTTTCAGATCAAATTGTTTGCTAATATTTATGCATACAATTTAAGCATATTGAGTATGGATGTGCAAGGGGGTATAGACCAAAAGACCAAATACCCCCTGAGTTTTTGAAACAAAAAGCCGAGTTATACCCATAATTTTGGGCCTGTTTTCCGCATAGTTTAAATGCCCCCTCGACTTTCAAAACTCAGGGGGGGGCGTATTTTGGCAAAAATATCCCCCCTTGACTCGGCCGACTTTGCACATCCCTAATATTGAGCCATGACCAGTTTATATGATTCGGCAGTGAAAATGAATCTTTTGGTCTGGACTGGGACTCGGGTGGAGGTCTTCCTATCAGCGCTAACCCGTCTCAGTGCTAGCAAGTGCATCACTGCCAGAGCTGGCTTATTATAATTGTATCAAGTATAATTTCAAAGAGAAATAATATATAATTTGTCCCCATATGTACATGGGTATAACGCTCCTTGTATAAATTATTATTATTCTTATCCATCGCACAGTAGATGAATAAAATAGACAAAAAAAAATATTTCAATTAAACAAGTAATCGGTTTATGCGTCGGATCTGTTGTCTGCGTCTGTGTATTACAGGCCTGCGATTGGAAGGCCTTATGTAAGCACTGTTGCCATTGTTTTTGGCTTTGATTCTAATACTGTATTAATAGTGAATACGTATTGGTTGAGGCGATCCGGTTGAATACAGTTAATAAAATCTCAATAGTTGAACTCTTGAATTATGCGTTCAAATTACATTCCGAAAGGTATCGATACAGTCATAACTCTATAAATTAAATATCAATAGTTTAACCCTGAGTACATAGAAAAATAACACATGAAAGCTAAAGTTTAAACTTGCAAAAAATATGCAAGAATTTACTTATATTACAAAAATGTACTTCATTCATTTGTTGAATGTGTTATGTGTCATGTGTTATTTTCTTAAATGCTCAGGGTTAAACTGTTGATATTTAATTGATAAAGCAATGACTATATCGATATTCCCCTGAATGTAAATTAAGCGTGCAATTCAAGAATGCAACTTTTGAGGTTTCATTAACTGTACCTGTTCTGTCAAGGGAATACCCTGAATTCTTTTGAATAACGTCAGCAATGAGTTACCTTCGATAATATTACTAAAAATACTATAAACATGACTGATTTATAGTCGAAATAGATGAGCAAGGATGTATAAATCATAAATTGAAAGCTAATTTATATTTTAGATATTAATATACAGAGAATATTAGATATATTTAATTCTAGGGATGGCCAAGGGGGGGTATAGCCAAAATACCCTTCCTAGGTTTGAAAATTGGCAAAATACCCCCCCTAGGGTTTTAAAAACAGAACCTATGTTTTTTGGCATAAAACCCCCCCAAGACTTTTGGCAAAATATCGGAAAAAATGGCCGCTAAGCCGAAAATTAGCTGCCATTTTTGTCCGATTTCAACCGAAATAGACCGAATTTCAGCTCAATTCTATTAAATTAATACCAATTAAGGCTAAATTAAGCTTAATTTAACTCAATTTAGCCGAATTTCGGTCAAAAAAGGCCTATTTCCGGTCTTAATACAAAATGGCGCCTATTTCCTGTCCGCCATTTTACCTCCCCCTATACCCCCCTTGGGTTTGAGCCGAAAAATCCGCCATTTTACCACCCCCTATACCCCCCCCTAGGTTTGCCGAGCTTGGCCATCCCTAATTTAATTCATTTCTAGTCTTTTGCAATTTATGCCCTGGTCAGAATATAAATCAACAATCTTTATGATTATTTTGAAGACAGTTCATGTGATTACAGAAAATAATGAGTATCAGAAGGAAAATCACCGATTTAATCAAGATTCAATTTTCATGAATGTTAAATAAAGGCTTTTATAATGTCCTACGTATTTATTCTTGTTCATTATTTATTATTGAATTGACAGTGTTGCTTGCTAATTAATAAATATGATCCAGTCAATTAATTCCAATGCAGCGCTATTTATGCGAATTACAACATAAAATCTTTGCTAAGACAACAAAATTTATGTTTTTTGAGCTTTTTATTGGAAAAGAAACATAAATTACTACCAATTGTTTGTCTCATGATTTTCGTACACAAGTAATGATTGCATAAACATATTGTTTGATCACATTATCTATAAATATTGAAATCTGTTACTAAAAGAATCATAATTTTCTGCTTAGGCCTAACATATCGAACAAATACCCCCCAAGGTCTTTAGGGTGACCAGAGCATCTTTCAGCACCTTTCCAAAAGTTTGATCTTGATCGCCTTTCATTGCAATTGGGTAACAAAGCTTTCCACGATTTATATGCAATATTGTTCTCTAATTTTAGCCCTGGATTGTCCACTTTGGACGTCTCTGTAATCTTTTAAAGACTAAAATTTTGTTTGAATTTGAAATAAATAGACTCCGGGTGCAGAGATAGGCAATGCGTCCGACCACAGGGAGGGTAAGCCACAAATTGTGGACAGGGGGTACAGATAGGGGTAGAGGTGAGGGTAAAAAATTTCCGTATAAAAAGTGCAGAAAATGCAATATCATGTTAAAACGCGTGTAAAATGGCACTGTTTGCATTTTTACCATGTTATTTTATAGAAATTATAAATTTTTTTCCTGCTAAAATATTTTTTATCTGGTCCATTTGTGCCGTATAATCCGATTTCCTTTCTATCACTATTGAATGCATACATTTTTACCCATAAATATAAAACGAAACTATCAATTATATCGAAGCTATTAAATCTAATTTCGGTTTTAACCGCTTTAATAACGTTATAAAATGTTTAATTATAATCTTAACACTATTTGAATGCAAATAAAACCTAAAATTATGAGTTTCTTCACTAAAAACAATAATAGAAATCAATAGAAGAGTTCACTAAAGAGAATAAATGAACAGATTTACAGTTAGTATTGCTCTTAGGAGTTGAGAAACTATTAGACACATATGAAATGATTATTAACTTTGGGGGGGGTGTCTCGAAAATGTTCGCAAATCAAAGGGGGGGTCTCGAAAATGTTCGCAAATCAGAGGGGGTAAGCCTCGGAAAAATCACAGGGGGTATACCCCCCTGTACCCTCCATTGCCTATCTCTGCTCCGGGTGTCTGTGTGTGCTTGAATATTAAATTTGATTGAAGCACCCATCACAGTTTTTATGATTAACAGTCGTTAACAAACCTAACCTAACCTAACAAAATTTGACCCACTTCATTGAATGTTCTGCTTTTAAAGCATTATAATTGTGTTTATAAGACAGACTCATTGCTGGACACATCGCAGTCATACGTATAAATTGCTTATTAAAAACTTCCTCCAATTCCTAGCAATAAATTATTACTCATTTATGTCAAACATATTTTAAAATTATTTAAACGCATTCAATGATGAAATTGAGTGAAAAAACTTTTTCTTTTGTAAAGTTATATAAACCAGACTTTCAGTCAAACCGATTCACTTCGAGTCAAGTATTTTGAAGAATATTTTCCATAAACTGAAGCTATTCTTAAAAATATATTCGAAAGAAAATCTTTTTCAACTCAATTATAGGCAAATAGTTTTGATTTGCAAAATGTCTGAAAACGTCTTTGTCATCAGTGGTATGAGTGGTCGGTACCCACTGGCCGACAATACGGATGAGTTCGCTTACAATCTTTACAATGGCATAGATATGGTTACAGAAGATGATAGCCGTTGGCCAACAGGTATGCAATGACTATTGATTTGTATTTAAAATTATTGAAAAATAAATAATTAAAACATTTAACTATTAAGCATTATTTTAGTATAATTCTAAATGACCCGCGTACGAATATCATAATAGTTACTATCAATATAATGGCCAAAATTGACCCTAAACTAGTCAAATAATGAGTCTGAAGACAGGGGGGGTTCAGCCCAAATTTTGGGCAGGGGGTGTTAAAGATGAAATGCAAAAAATATGTTAGCCCTTATGCTAGGGCGACAGTTGTAGTCCCCTCTCGCCTGTCGGCTGCCTGCGTTAGGATGACTGTGCGCAGTTTGTTTGCGGGGTGAAACCCTTGGCTAAGTCTAGCACTTTGTTCTCGGGGCGAATCCACAAACACTCTGCGTGCAGGAAGCACACGCATGCAGCGACCAGCGCCGGTTGCACCAGGGTTCGTACCAGGTCTTCGCAGTCAAGTGGTTGGTTGGTTGGTTCGACTCTGCTGGCCGTGTAAAAATCCACGGTTCGACAGAGAAACCGCCAGGTCTTGATCGCGGAGAGCCGGATGCAAACGCTGGGTCGGATGGTCCTATATAGGTTTGAGGTACGAGCGCGCGCCTGATATAGAGCAAGTAAAAGTTATGAGCAAGAAGAGGTTAAAATAAGCAAAATTTTGAATTTTAATTGACAGCTGAATAAGATCCAGAAACATATTCACATTTATCATAGCAGGCTTTTCTTCATGAGCTCTATGGGTTAATTGTTACGCATTATGGCTATGATGTGCTCTCTATGGGCATAATGCTTAACAGTCAACCCATTGAGGCTATGGAGTAATGCTTAGACGTCTCCATAGACGTAATGCTTAACAGTTATTATTCGAAGCTCAAAAAAAAGTACAGGGACACATTTTGAGCAGAAAGTTTTTCAGCCGAATCCAATCATTTGATGAGTACTTTCGATGAAGAGGTTAAAACAGTATCCTCATGTCCTGATATCCTGACATTCCTTGTTAGTTTCCCAAAAAAAATTAGCCCCTGCTAACAACTCATTCAGAATATGGCATTGACTATAATGATGTGAAAAAATGATTAAAACTGAACCTGTACTGTACTGTTATCTTTTTATAACTAAACGAGTTGAATGTGATATTTTATCACCAAAAAGACTGACATTGGCTCAATGTAAAATTTTTATAAAATACAGAAAATTATCAGGAATCTAGGTGTTTTTCAATATTGCCTATTTTGTCCTCTTCTTGGCTATAAGACAAGGCGCTAACGGGTAGCGCAAGAGTCAAGCGATTGGTTTTAAGCAGACCGTACTCTGCAGTCCGTAAGGGTTTAGCACTAAATATAAGCAATAATTGATTCAATAATATTCATACATACAGTGAAGGCTTACGCATACACTTATAACCGGAGTCGCGATAGACAAGAGATTAGATTTAGACAAACAATGCTTTGAAGTTTAGACTAGTTTTGATTGCCTTTAGAACTATTGGACGCAAAATATAAGCAATGATTTATTCAATAGTTTTCTTGCAAACACATCGACCACCGGTTCTTCCTAGTTAGTATAAACTATTTGCCTTTCCATAACTCCCTTTCCATAAGTTTGGGCCGACTGTATAATATCTGTTAATTATTGGTTAACTTTGATCTGATTTTCTCTTTAAATATTATTCAGATTTATACGGAGTAAACCATCGAATGGGCAAGGTGAAGGACTGCGAAAGGTTCGACGTTGCTTACTTTACTTCAATGCAACAAAATCCGGAACAAATTGACCCTCAGGCCAGAATGCTCTTGGAAACTACGTACGAGGCTATCGTTGACGCGGGTTAGTTACAGTTATACTCTTGATATATTGACCACATTTTATGGCAGTGTATAAATATAGCCCGGCTTATACGAAGCACTGATAATTAATATTTCAACGTAGGATTGAATCCTCAATCACTTCGTGGAACGCAAACAGGTGTATACCTTGGTCTTTCGGTCTATCCCAATAACGACGCCTACCCCGAAGACATACAGCCAGACCAGAAATCAAGGGCTGAAGAGATTGTAACACAAATATTGGGAAACAATAAAGGAATGTTCGCCAATCGAATATCATTTTATTTCGATTTCAATGGACCCTCGTTAGTTACTGACACACATTGCTCGGCCAGTTTGACCGCACTGAATATAGCATTGATGGATTTGAAACAGGGTAATTTTCACGACAATATAGTAATGTGTTGAGTGGTGTCGAGTCAATGTAGATGTATTATAGTGACTATCCCTCTCTAGCAATGACGTTGAGCACAGGCATAGTCATTGCTAGACAGATATACTCACTATAATACATCTACATTGACTCGGCACCACTCGGCCGTCTCACGTACTCTCGTAGTGTAACACTACACTACAATCAAAACTTAGTGTATGGGCACAACAATGTGATACCTAGGTTAAAGTTGACTTTGACTCATGTCATTCTTATACACCGTTTGATGTCATTTGCTCTCAACTGATTGAACTTAATATAACTTAATTAATAATCGTATAAAATATTCTATACCCAGGACATATCGAGAATGCAATAGTATGTGGATCACATATGCTATTCGAGCCGTTTTTAATTCAAATATTTCAAGAAAATGGACTCATATCAAGCCGTGGTGTGTCCGCAGTACTCGATCGAAGTGCAGATGGATTTGTCAAATCAGAGGGTGTGGTCAGTCTGCTCCTGCAGAGCCAGTCCAGAGCAAAGCGCATCTATGCCAGAGTGTTGTCGGCTCGGGTTAACAATGACGGCAAGAAAACTATCGGTAAGTTTCATCCGTCGGCTGAATCTCAGCAGCAATTGATGACAATGTCGTATAAAGAGGCGAATGTCGATCCGTTGGCGCTGACCTACATTGAGGGTCATATGACCGGAACAATTGTAAATATTAATTAGTTTTTATTAAACAAAAATAAATGCTTCCTGGATGAAAGGCCTTTAATCATTAATAGCTGGGTGATTTGTTTATAAAAATGATTGTCGCACATATAGGCCGGGGATCCACAAGAAGTGAAAGCAATATATAATGCCTACTGTTATCTACCGAAACGAAAGCATGTATTGCCACTGGGTTTGTTGAAAAGTAACACAGGTCATATGGAAGGGTCTTCAGGCGTGGCTTCCGTAACAAAAGTATTGATTGCATACGAGAATGAATGCCTTCCGGCGAACATCAATCTCAAGCACATCAGAGATGAGTGCAAACAGTATTGTCCGCCTCTTTACCCGAA
>JAQIWA010003545.1:0-10228 GCA_034693305.1 Eueremaeus valkanovi | reverse complement strand
TCCTCTTAAAACTGTGACACTATTCCCCCTATCGTACCAATGAGTGATATAGGGGTCCCTGGCTGGGTTGAAAACCCACGCAGAACAGGGAAAGCCTCCGGGCAGGAAAGAGAGAACAAATAAAACTGGCTTCAAGTCATACCTCTATAAGCATTCAAATCGATTGTTGCCCTCAACTCCTCTTATCTAAATCCACGTATGCAAGGGATTAACATTTTAATCTCTGTCACTATAATTGTTAGGGACTTTATTAAAATGGAAATATTTTTACTGTACTTGGTTGGTTTGTCACTACATAAGAAGTTTAAAATTAATATTTCACGGGTGATTTATATTTAGGGATGTGCAAGGGGGTATAGACCAAATACCCCCTGTGTTTTGAGGCTCTGCTAGGCACCCTTCGACTTTTTGCTCGCGACTTATGCCGAAAATTACTCATGTATTTAAAGTGAATTTCCATTTAGACTTTTATTCAGGGCTCTCTTATTTTTCTAATCGATTCACATTTTTTTCATACTTTGATATTATTTTAGATAAAAATGTGTTTAAAAACACTTTTCTTATTGTTTCCAATATTTTTATGTTTTGTTAGAAATGAAATTTCATTAAGTTTTTAGTGTTTTCTTATATAGAGTTAAATCGAATCTGTGTTTCGAAATATTTTTCATATCATAGCCGGGAATAAACTTTTTTTTCTGTTCTCAAACACATGTTTACGACTGAAAAGTTCAAATACAGAGACATAAAGTTAGAGCTGGACTAAGAAAGTGATGGCACAGAGAATCACATCAATCAATGAAAGCAAACGGATTTCCGAACGAAATATATCATGTCTTGGGGGGCACTACCAGTCAGGCCTACTTTGAATATCCTCTGCCTTTTGGTCTACTCTGTATTTCTCTCTCCCTTTCCTCCACACGTATTACCTTTTCGTGTGGAATGACACCAAATCAAGCGTAATATTAGCCTAACGTCTTTCGGATGATAAGACACATCAATTATTGCATTAAAAAGTGCGACCAATCCATCAGTTCATATCTTTTTAATTATTTTCAATTAAAATGAATACAAAAATATGTGAATAAACTTCGAAACTATAAAACTTCTATTATTTGCAAATTATACAGTTATCAAGGCAAAATTAATAAATGGATTTAGGGCATGTAACTTAACTGAACACAGAAAACTATTGACCTGGCTTATTATATATTCATGCTAACAATTCTGGGAAAGTTAATATTTGTAGAGACGTTGAAAACGTGTAAAAAATAGAAAATTTTAGTTAATTTATGCAAAAAACGATTAACTTTTTTGAAAGAAATCAAACAATAATTGAATACCAATTTTTCAACTAATATCGCAATGAATATACAGTATTATAATTAAATTTTCAGTCAACCGAAACAAACAGAATATAATGAATGAATAATTTTCGTGTCCACAAAGTTCAGGGTTAAATACTGTACACTATGTCACTTATAGTCTAAAATATTCAAATCCAATAGAAATTTATGATTAATTGCTTTAATTATAATTCAAATGTCAGAACAAAAAAGGTATTATAGGTATGAATATTCTGCTCATTAAAAAAATTCATTTTCAATGCATGCGATATATAAATTGACCGGTAGTGCAATCACGAAATAATTTGTGGACTAAAAGAGGTTTTTCTGATATTTAATCGAAAGTTATATTAATATGAGCAGAGTTTGGAAAACCGTTCAGCCTTCCCGTGCATATGAGTCTGGCGTCATTATAACAAACAAAGGTGAGTTAACACATCAACTCAATAGTTGACAGTGTTTTCAAACACAGTTCAAGTATGCGGTTTCAAATGAAAAGTTCCAAGTTCAAACAGTGCTTTTCCAACACGAAAATGTCATATTTGAACTGCGTTTGAAAGTTAATTATTGAGTTGATGTATTAACTCTCCCTTTGCTGGTTATGATGGCACCAGACTCATATGCACGGGAAGGCGGAACGGTTTTCCAGGCTCTGTGTATTTTTAACCTTTTAAGAAATTATTCTGGCAAAATATTGCATACAGAATATTTAAGCTTGCTAGATTTATTCGAGATTTATACAGTGAAATGTGATATAGATTTTATGATTTGTAGTCAAATGTTTTTATAAATAATTAATTATTATATTTTTGTTGACATTAATTAATGTTAAGTAAAGCTATATTTGGGTTGACTTATATTTGAAGAATGTCTTTGATTTGTGTTTTTGAAGTGCATCGCAGTATAAACCAAACGAAATAAGAGATAACCAGAAAAATGTTTCATTAATTTTAGTTTTTCTGACAAATTCTGTACACAATTATGTAGTTTTGATTAATTACAGTAAGAGTTAAAATAGACCACAGAAAGAGTCTATAACTCTCTATAACTCTAATTAGTCTATTCTCTGCTCTATTCTACTCTAGTCTACAATTTCTATATTCATTAGTCTAATGACTCTCCGATTCTTTTCAGTTCTAATTCTGAAAATTTTACTTTAAATTCTGTGAAACAAATTAGGATTTTTCGAAACAAACTTAATTGACATTTAAAGCTAATGACACGACAACTTCTTGTATCTCTTCTTCCTCTCATCCATGCAATCCATGCAAAAAAATATATAATCATAATGTTTCTGATGATAATTCACTGATAGTATGAATAAATTTTTATATAATTTCTAATTAGTGTCACTACAGTTATCACTCGTTTTTTGCCATTAATTTAATGAATTAATCCCTCATTCATAAGACAGGGTATAATTAAAGTCTTTATTAATCTCATGTTTTTAACTCAATTTTATTATTATTCGCAATGAATTGAAATGAATGAGAGATCAGATTCGGGGAAAACAAGAATATTCTTTGTTTAATGAAAGCTCATTTAATGATAATCTATTTTATTCAAATCTTCTCAAGAGTTTAATTACGCAATTAAATAGAAATTTGTGCTTAGGTTTGAAATTGAATTTTCAAAAATTAAACGAAAAAATTATTGAGAAAATCAGAAATAATTGCAACTTTTCAATAAACAAGGTTTAAATGAAAATAAATTTCAAAAGAATCAAATGAATTGATCCAAAAATGAAGTCTTATTTTCTCAATGCAATCATTGAATGAGAAATCGATTATTTTCTGTTCTGTCTCTCAGTTCACACATTCAATGAATAAAGTATTGGTTCGGAAACAATTCAGAAATATCTAAACAGTATTTGCTTTTACTCTCAACTGTTGTAATGATTTAATTGAAATCAATTACAAATCGCTTTACGAATAAACTTAATGGTCGACAGAATTAATTGCTTTTATTTTAATGAATTCAATCGTTTTTTCAATTTATTCCTTACTTTTTATATTCAAATTAAATACTTCTAAATTCAAAATTGTTTTTCTATTCGTAAAACTATTCTGACTTTAAAATTAGAAATAATTGAAATTCTATTGTCTTTGAAATTCTTTGTCTAAATCTTATTTCAAACAATTAATTGAATTATTCTCTTCTGTTATTTGAAACTGAATACTATTTCTCGTATTTACCGAAACATAATATCATTTAATTCTTTGACGTCTTTTTTGTTTCGTGTGATTAATGATGAAAATTCTGGTAATGATATAAAACAGTCGGACAATGAATACAGTGAATGAAAATGAAACAAAAAAATATTGAATTATTTGCTTAACGCAAATCATTGCAAATGTATTTTTTCATTTGGTTTGATAGAGATCTGGAGAAAAAAATTGTTTTAAATGAACCATAAGTTCAATAAAAAAAAATAGAGAATAAGAAGAATTGAATGATTGATAAAAAGAAGATATTCCTGAGTCTCGGGTCTGGCGTTTCAGTTGACTTGATTTTGATCGATAGAGAATTTGAATCCAATTGAATAATGATTGGCTCAGAATATATTCCTATGCCATCCAAAGCCTCTTTTGGTCATACATTTCCGTGTATTTCCGTAACAGTACTGCCAGTGAATACGTAATGCATTTCAGCCATCGATTCGTAGATTTCTCTCTTTCTATCAGTCAATACAGTACTGAAGATAACCATTAGTTTCATTGACATAAAGATCACAATTTTTGATTTGTGTCCGGAAGGATATAATGCCAGTCCATTATCCAGAGATCTTAAGTAATGCCACATTCATTCCGAAGAATATTCTGTGAAAATAAACTGAACTATAATTATAATAATTTATTTTTTTCCCAGAATTTTATTTATATTTTAATTTTTTATTTCTATTCATACCATTCGTTAGAATTTTTTAGAACTTTTCATAAAATAAATCACAAAAATATATGCTTTTTATACAGAGATTCTTGAAATGAATTTTTCCTCTAATAATACAGTCGATTAATTTCATGCATTTGAATAAAAATAATAATAAATGTATTCAAAGATATTTTTGAATCAGAGTGAATGTTTGTGAACACAAACAGCCATTTGTGTCAAAAGCAAAAGTCTTAAAAATATTTATTGGTATTTAAAGCCAAAAAATCACTATTACTGGCAAATCGCCGGTAAATTGAATTCAAATTTTCGTATTTTATTCTTCATATGATTGAGTGATTCTGTTATTGTCTGCGATTTGATTCAAATTTCAATAAACAAAAACTGGAAAATAACTAAAAATATGCAAAATCTCGAAAATGATAGATAAGTTTGAAGCAAAACCAGTATCTATTTGAAAGTTCTCTTTGCGTATTGAAAATAAATAATTACCCGCTTCTGAATTTCAGACGATCAAGATAAATACACTTATGCACAGACTGACAATGTTATGTTTATACATAACGCCAGGTGCTGATGGTTCAGATGCCCAGACATAAACATTGAATAATCTTTCATAACATTAAGATTTTCGCAATTAATTAATTAAATCTATTTGTTTGTACGGAACGGAAAGTAATATTAAGACTATAGGAATAATCGATAAAAATAAAAAAAAAGATTAAAAATGAAAATATAATACACTGTATATAATAAAAGATTTTCTATATTTAATTTACAACAAATGCATTGAACCCGAAAAGCATCCATTTATTCATCAATTTTGATATAATAGCGAAAAAAAGGAAAAAAATTATTATAAATATAATAATGAAATCATTGTTCGATAAAAACAATCTTAAAATACATGAAATTTCAGCCAAAATTGCTTTTTAATAAAAATATAAAATTTTATTTAATAGAAAGAAAATAAGAGAATATTTTAAGCCAATCAAACAGTGATATAAAAATTCATGGCTTCGCTCATACAGTCATTCAATTCCCTTTCATATGCCTTACATTCAGCGGTTTTCTGCCATAGATTTAATGATACAATTCATATGAAATTAGATGACATCTAATATAGCGGTAACAATGAAATCGGAATGAAATGCACTTAATTTCCTCTCTCTTTCACTCCGAAAAACTCAAAACTCATTCAACCAATTTTGTCGACTGAGAGCGAACATAAAGTTTTTAAATTATGAGCTCAACTATAAGTCAATGGAAGCCACAGTAAATTTATTCCACATTATATTCAATAATCAAATAAGTGGCGGAACACAAAAAAAATACAAAATATATTCGCAAAGTATTACAAATACTATTCAAATATACATATTATTAGTTTAAAAAAAGATTCAGTTTTTAATCAAAAATTCTAATTAAATATTTGTGACTTTGTATACGAGTTGTTATAATAAATGATTCTCACTATAGGTTACACTTGTGTTCACTTGAAAATCTAATTTGCTATCACTTGACACTGTAAGCACACCTATGAAGTGATTATAACCAGAGTAGATTGTACTGTCCTGTAGTAGCTTTGCTGGTTTGCATTCACTTTAGTCAATATTATAGCTTATTTTGAGCCAAGAATTTCTGAATTCACTAACTTTTCCGACACAATCACAATTTCCGGACAGATTCACGTCAGGAGTGTTTCTGATTTCAATATAAGTGTCTGAGCTATGAATCTCTTCATTTCCGACTGACTCTCACTTTTACTACACTATAGCTTATCGTATATTATATTTTCTGGTGCTTTATATCTGTTATCGCACTCATACCTGAAGATTCTTCAGTTTTTAATAGAAAACATGAATCAAGTGAACAGTACTTATGTTCCGCTCTCTTCATATGAATTTATGGTATCTGGAAGTCAAACAACAATTCTTTGCACTTTTGTTAAGCAAAACATTAAAATCAAATTCAAATACAACATAAATAAACAGTTTTTTCACTTGAATTCTAACAAAATCAATAATTAGCTCAAATCCATACAAAGCACTTACAGTTTATTTGCTACAAAAAATTAAGCCGACATTAATTTAGACAGAGTTTGAGTTTTTAAAAGTGTATTCATATTTCTGGCTCTTATTTAAAATATGAATATTAATAGAAAGACTATATTT
The DNA here is from genome assembly GCA_034693305.1 of Eueremaeus valkanovi. Taxonomy (NCBI): domain Eukaryota; kingdom Metazoa; phylum Arthropoda; class Arachnida; order Sarcoptiformes; family Eremaeidae; genus Eueremaeus; species Eueremaeus valkanovi. The sequence goes on along the minus strand of JAQIWA010003545.1, from coordinate 3,822 downwards.
ATTGACAATTTAATGGAAAGCAATTCTATAGTGTATAGCAAAATGACAGAAAAATAAGTGCCAAACATTGGTGACATGTGAACAGCTCTAAGTTGTGACAGCTTAAAAAAGTAACCTTGCTATAGTTTGTGATAGAATCAGATCACATATTATTGTATTAACATTTTCAGCCATGTTATACACACTGTCGAGTATGCACTGCAATACTGTATAAGTTGTAGTTGTATTCAATTCTCACTTTCACTTACTGTACATAAGAGTTGAAAATTTTGATTCAATCTATAAAATCATATCCGACTTCGCATCTAAACAATTGAATGGAAACACAAAACTCAAATGTTTGACAGAAATACAGTTCCAGTGCTTCACAAAACAAAGTTCAATGTCTTCTCTGACAAAAGCCATTATATATAGTAGAGCGGAATTGATAGTAGAGTACAATTGATCCAATGTTAATGTGACAACTGCTACAAAGTATCATATCTGACACTATGCACACTATCCAGGCCACATTTATTAAGGAAATTAGACTCAATTTGATTTGACTCGAGGTAAAACATGTCTATAATATTTTGAATAGAAAGTCAGAATGAATTTCCTTATTATTGAGAATTTCTTTACATTCAATCCACACGCATAGATGAGCAAGGACCTTCAGTTGATCGGGTCAAGCTTGCACATTTCATAAGGATTTATATAAAAGATTTAAAACTCAAATACTATAAAACAATTTGGAGTTCACTTAAAGAATCAATTAGCCCGGATCACATGGAACATATTTTTTTGATAGACAATTACAAGTCATGCCATTTAATGGTTGCAAATGTAAAGCTCATGCAATCAATCACTGCAATCACTGGACTGTCACTTAGCCCTCATTTTCCTGCTTTAGTAAACTTTTTTTATTTTTTATTTTTCTATTAGAACTGCAAAAATATTGTCTGTATTTCATCAAACATTACATAAATATCTGAAAACATTTTAAAAGTCGTGTCACTTATAGTACGTCTGGAGTTGTGTTGATTGAAGGGATGCACAGACTTTTGACAACTTATGCAGATTATATGCAAATGAAAAAGACCTAGATAACATTACAATTCATAGTTTAAAGCAAACTAATAAATTCGACTGACCTTTAGTTTAAATTGTTTTCTCAGAATATTTCCTAAAATTGATATTTCCTTGAATTCAGCTGAAAATTGATTGACTTATTAGGAAAAGTCTGTATTTATTTGATTATAAAATCAATTAAATGTATAGAATAGGAGAGCCTTTGAATTGTATGCAATTTTGCCATATTTTATATAATAGAAAAAATTGATGAAAACTTATATTCATAGCAGTGCTCAGAATATATCGATGATTTCAGTTGAGTCTAAATAATCTATTATTATATTTATGCGAATATTCAGATCTGACTGATAAGTCTGATAATCGATCCCACAATGAATTGTTCGACGCTTTCGATCAGGAATTCTATTAAAGAGAGTCTTATCCTTATGTCAGGCAAACAGCTATTGTTGTATTGAAATTGAGTTTTAGTATCTTTTTTAGCCTTTTGTCTGCTCTTCAAAGCTATGATCCGATCAATTGTTGATGAGTTGAAACTTTATTTTTACAAATCCTAAGATAAGCTCAATTATAAAACGCGTCTCATTATAATTATGAACCGCAATGCTTGATCATAGTATATTTTTAATTGGCCTGCTCATTTAAAATATTTTATGGAGTTGACACTCATTTCTTTATCATTTTTGATTTTTTACTGTTAACCCACTATAAGCTACGATTGATTTATATCCACAAAAATTTTTAAACCCCTGTATCAAATTGACCAGGGCTAAAGTTAACTAAATTCAGCCAAAAATATCTCCGATGCCGGGAATTGAACCCGGGCCTTCTGGGTGAAAGCCAGATATCCTAGCCACTAGACAACATCGGATCTGTGATGAAATGAGCACAAGACGAGGGGCACTTTATATTTTAAAATGTGCTGAATTGACTTAAAGCACATTTCAGATATAAATCAAACTAAAATGTGTTTGGAGTCAATTGAGAACAAAAACCTACTCATGTTTTGAGTAGTTCGCCTCCTGTCTGATCTGATCAGGTCAAGTGCTCAAATAGACCCGGAGTCCACTATTATTTTTTAATTGTATTTAAATAACATCTCAAAAAATTGTTTTTGTTAATAATCAAGGATATATTGTTTAACCAATTTTAATCAAGACTGTTTATGAACAGTATTTTGTTCCAAATGAAAATGAATTATCAAATGTTGACCCAGCAACAAATTTTTACAAAATCATCTGTCATTCGCTTATTTCTTGAACAAAAGCTCAAATTAATTAATTTTTTGTTTTTCAACAAAATAAATGTTTTGCTTCTCATTTGATTTGAAAAATAACATACGATTCCTATGAATAAGAATCTAATTTTCAAAAGACTTCAATAGAAATCTGATATTTCAGTCTCTATTGTCTCCCAAACGCAAAAGTAGTTTCAATAATATTGCATAAGAACTGATGAGTAGTTATACAAAAATAATTCTGAACTGGTATTGAATTACTTCTAAATTATACCCATTCCTAACGAGTAGTTATTTTTGGACTTTTCGTGCAATTCTATACAACTTATTCTTCAGTTGAAAATAGAATTTCTTTGAATTTGTTTTTGAATTCTATATAAATACAAATAAAGCAAATTATATGATAGATGTCTTGCAATCAATAGAAACAATTTATTTTTCCCATTTAATAGCTTCAACATAATATCCAAGCATTAAAAACGGAGCTATAATGACCCATATTATTCAAAAATCAATTACCTGTCTCCAATTATAATGTTTATATGAAAAATCTGATTCAATAATACTTAAACTTTTTGTAATAACAACAAGACTTCAATATTTTGTTGAATTACGTGAGGTTTTAGTGAATAACTGGAATAAAATTGAAAATAAATTGACAGAAAATTGTATTTTATTTTACAAATTGAAAGGAAAATAACATAAATATTGTGTTATTTGCAAAGATTTGAGAACTTTTTCGACAATAAACTCAATTGAATAGAGAATAGATTTGTATTGAAATCAATTTAAAAGTTATTTCCTTTAAATATATGAAAATATTGTATCGAATATAATATGTTTTAAACCATTTTCATAAATATATCTCAATTTCAGATATTCTGTGCATTGAATAAAGTGTTTTAAAATTCTGTCTATTTTTTGTAAATAATTTTGAGAAATATAAATATGAACTTTCAAATTTTTAAAACGATTTTCGGTTCTAGCTAGTTAGTTGATCGGTGTTGAATAAATAAAAAGTTACCCGTACTGCGTGAGCAAACAGTTTTCGGCTTAATATTAATTGTATAAAAGTTTCTAAATATTAGCTTTAATTATAAGCAATTAAAAAAATATGATAACCTATGGCTGTCAGTAGAATTGTTACGGGTGACTCAATGAATTTGGAAGAGAAAGCACCTTGTCAACAAAGGTACAAGCACAACTGACAGTAAATTCGATGATATAAAATTCGAATTATCAATATATTTTATCATGAGATCAAATACCTGGCATATAGAATAAAGTTAAGCTTGATTATAATGTGTTTGTAGACTAACAAGAAATAGTCTGAAACATTGTAAGCAAGCTCAACTATTTAATTGCATTACTGTATATATTATTATGAACCAAATTAATCCAACATGGTTATTTTCAGAATCCCTTGGTTTTCATAGCTGATATAAGAAAATGATGCAGCTGGAAAATGAACAAGTATGTTTTTTGTCAAACATATACATTGTGTTGATTACTTC
>JAQIWA010003544.1:0-10228 GCA_034693305.1 Eueremaeus valkanovi | reverse complement strand
TTTAAGCAGTTTTTATAAATTGTAATAAAAATCATATTATTGTTAACCGAATCTGTAGTGCAATCAGAGATGTATTTATTCTTTACTAATATAAAGCATTCGATCTTTTGTAAGCCAGAGGTAGGGAAAAAGAAACCAGAGCATAATTCATCTGAGATTGGAAAATGGAGCCACTTTAGATTAGAACCAACAAATTACATACTTCTAGTTTAAACGAGAACAAGAATACCCAGTATGATTTTAGCAACACTTTCAAATAGTGATAAATGTAGACATTTAGTAATTGTATCTTGGAACAATAGCTTCATTTTGCATCTCTGCACAATTTGAGTCCTTATAGTCTGAATAATTGGCTAAAAATGATATTTAATTTGCAAATAATATTCATTGCATTTCATAAGTATTTGAATAAATTTTTATAATAAATATAAATATTATAATTAATTATTTATTTCTATAAATTGTCATAAATTAGTGAATAGAATGGGTTTTATTAGTATTCATATCATATTCTTCGGTAAGAAAGTTCAAATTCAGTCTAAATTTTTGATTCTTAGCTTAGATTTTGAAATTTGAGACCGGGTACAGTTTTAAAATCCATTGATTTGATTGATTTAGTTTAACTTCAAAGTCCTCTTTCAAATGATTAGCTAAAGTGCAGGGTCAATTCTAAAATAATTTATGTTTATTTATTAAAGCATTCGGGTTATGTGTCGGCCCCAGTGCTGCGATTGACCTCCAAATCGGAAACTACCCTAACGTGACATTAGATGTGTGCGGATATGGAAAGGAGTCGGAGCTTATGGAAGAAACCTGTTTTGAATACCACAGCAGTCATGAAATGATGGCCAGAATTGAGAATGGAAGGGATATTGGTCCTGGTGAAATGCCCTTTTTGATACGCGTGTCAAAGATCGATAACATTTCAAAGTAAGTTTATTATATTTATTATTTTGAACTAGGTTGCAACTTGGTCTATAGCTTGAACTCTATAAAGAACTCAGAATCGATTAAAAATTTTTTAAGAGTGAGAGAGAACTAATCGGTGTTATTGCTATTGGGCTGTTACAGACTCATTAATGTTCTAGATCATATGACAATGTTCAAGCTAATTTTAAATGCAGCGATCTAGCTTACAGCACAGGCACAATTTCAATGCGTGAACTCGAGTGCAATTGACGATTGACCATGATAATATCATTTATAACTAATCATAACTTTAATCCAGGAAACCGAGCAAATGTTCAGGCTCAGTTCTGAACTCCGCATGGATAATCACGGCCGCCCATTGTCTGAAGTATGAATTGTGCTTTACTCAATTTTAATTTGCATTCGAATATCTATTTTTATTAATCTTTTATTTTGATTTGATTAGTCTTATGAAAAATGACCCGTCAGTCTTGTCCCAATAAAATGAAGTGTGTCTTTATTTTTCTATCAGTTTTTAACATATTCTGCCTTGTTCTTTTTAGCCCAGACCCGTCCCGTCCCAAGAATAGCTCCAATAACTATCATTTGAATGACGCGTGAGTTTTCATTTGAACTGTGTTCAAATGGACACCTCTGACAGTATATGACACGAAATATAAGTTTAAAATTAGATAACTTTCTTCAAGGCAAGAAACATGAACAGGCTCAGTTCACATTTCATTTGAGTCATATTTGGAATGAGTTTTGAAAGGAGCTGACACAGTTGAAATTTTTTCCTTCAGAATTTGATGGAATTTTATCCAGGAATAATAGTGGATAACTGATGCAGAATCATGCAAAGGTCACGTCACAAAAATTGAAGAAAATTTACCAAGGACAAAAAACAAGTTTTAACAAAACTTCCAAGTTACACGAGATAATTTAAAAATTCTTTCGGAACAATATTTATACTATTAAATGGTAAATAGAAATACAGAATAAAATTGCTTGACTCTTTCAAAGAGAAAAAACTGTTTTGAAAACATTGATTAAGAATTCTTTATTATTACCTGTCGGTAACCAAACTGTTCAACTTCGCAAATGAAAGATATACTTGATAACTTATGAAATCACTTATCAAAACTTTGGGTACCGATTGGTTATGATATCGAACTCTCGATAAAAGTTTTCGAAACAACTGTACTAGTTGAAAAAGTTGAGCAAAACAAGTCTCTTTTATAATTCTAATTATCATTCATTAATAAGCATATAATTCCGATGAAATATTTAAATTATCCCATGTGACTTAGAAGCGTTGTTAAAACTTGTTTTTTGTACTTGTTCAATTTCCTTTTAATTTTCTAGCATATTTTTAGCATGATAATTCTGCGTCAAATATTCACTATTATTCATGGTAGAAATTCCATTATATTTTGAAGGTAAAAATTCTAACCCTGACAACCCCCTTTCATAAAATTATTTTTTTCCGGTTTTCAATTGATTTTCTGATAAAATAAATAATGTTTTTACGAATCAGTTGTTTAGTGGTTAAATCGTGTGCAGTAGAAATCTACGTGGGCTATACTGATATGACACAGTCGACTAACCTGTATCGGCCACACAAGTGGGTCATTCATCCGAAGTACCCGACCGGATTGACTATTAATGGTGTTCCCGTCGGCAATCGGGTCTACGACATGGCTCTCATACAACTGGACAGACGTATCGATTTCGGAACTCATAGTACTTATCGTCCGATTAATGCCATTTGTTTGCCGAAAGATAAGCAGAAAATTAATATAACGGAAACTGAAGGCCAGTTTGCGGTCATCAGTGGTATTGGAAGCACTGGTAGGGATAAAAAAGATTTCCATGATTATGTGGGTCATATGAAAATGGGTTGGGTCAGGATTTATACAGAAAGTGATAATTATTCGGAATGGAATGGAACTATGTATGTCTACACGAGAATACCATACCCTGAAGGAACAGCTGCTTGCCATGTAAGTGCTTCAAATTCAATTGTCCAGGTTATTAGTTAATTGTTCAGTTCTTAAGATTGAATAAAAATAATAATCATTTGATTACAATTTGATTGAATATAAAAATATAAATTATTATAATTTTAATTCATTCACTATAAGGGTGATAGCGGCGGACCGGTTGTCCAGTACGTCAATGGACGGGCAGTTTTGATTGGCCTCACACGGGGATCATATTGGAGTGGCGATTGCCTAGCTTATGATGAATCTGCATCAGTACATAGTGTTATTGTATCACAAAGTGTACACTGGATTGTATGCACTGTAAGGGGAAATCAAAATTGTGTTTAACTCTTTCGATACAATTCTGTAACTATTTTTGATAACATATAGGCTATGACTGATTATTTAGTATTTATTAATGAATTCATAATATATTTGATGTTTGAAACATTATTTGCAGTCATTTAAACGGTTTTTATGAAATTTAATAAAAAACATATTATTGTTAACCGAATCTGTAGTGCAATCAGAGATGTATTTCCTCTTTACTAATATAAAGCATTCCATCTTTTTTTTAAGTCAGTCTTTCGGAAAATAGGACACAGAGCATATTTAAGCTAGAGTTTGAGAGAGAGAGACATAAGCACATAATACGTATAGTATTCTAAGCGATATTTATTTGGCCACCAGATGGCGCTCGGGCTGCCCTAGTTTTAAATATTCAAAGAATTTTTATATAAAATTAAATAGATGTCGCCACTAAATAGGTCATAACTTACGGTAAATTTACCAAACTACCGTAACTTACTGTAAATTTACAACTTTTACATCGTTAGTCCTAGGTCGGTTTAAGCAAAACAATATTCCAAGGACAGTAACTTTCTTATTTTTTTACTTCAATATTATTTAGGCTTTCATAGCAATTTATTACATGAATCGGATAACCAGTTTTGTGATTTTAGTAGAGCATGTTATAAAAGGTAATAGACATAAATTTTACCTTTCCTATTGAGGCGACTCGGGATTGTCCTATGTGAGGACTAAGAGGACTCACGGCACCAAGGGGTAGCCAAACTCGTTGCCGGTGTGGTTTCCAGCAGTGGACTCGAGTTTGGCGGGAACGGGAACTCCGAAAGGCGGCTTATGTCACCGCAATATAGCGTAAATCAGTTAAATCAGTCAAACAGCGCTTAGCGGTCAATTCAGTTCTGTCAGATCAGTTCAGATCATTTATTGTCAATTCATATCTCAGCTCCAAATACATTACATTTTTGGCTCTAATGCCTTCAGATTACAAGTATTTTTCATTACAGCTAATAGTAATTTAGTCTTAAATTGGTTACAAAAATAATCATTATTTTTATGTCAAAATCAATTCATTTTATAGTTTAAGTTAAGATCTATTCATCTCTTTATTAAAAATCATAATTTAATGTTAATTAAGTGCATAATTAGTTGATTCAGTCTTAACTCTTAATTCACTTTAGATTTGTTATTGTTTACAAAATGTGTAAACATGTGATGTGATTGACAGGTGGTTGTGCGCAATGTTTATGTTTATGTAATCATTTACATATGAATTGGTTGATCGCCACACTATACAATGCGTCATACAAGGCTGATTAATTTAAAAGTTTAATAAGATATTAATTTTATTTCATTTTAAACAAGAATAAATGCTTTCTCTTTCGATACAATTAATTAACTTTTATATAAATTGTTATTTTACTGAATGTTCACAAATCTGATTGAATGTTGAAATAATATTTTTGTTCATTATTGAATTAAAACAAGCACGAACGTCATACGAACCAGCCAGTATACTTTGGATCTATTGGTGATAATCCTGAAATGGCATTCATAAATATAGTTGATATCTGTAGTAACATTGCTTTAACTGTACTAACAATTGTTGGAAAATTTCTTTCACCTTTATGTTAGGCTTATAGGGTAGACTACCTGCTCCAAATTTCTTTTTGCGACTCTATAAGGTAACTGTGCTTCTTTTGGAATATTATAACCTTGGTTTGATAATTAGGGGAAACACATATTCAAGTTCTCTAATTAACGGGTCTGACTGTAATTATTCCGTATTCATTAATGAGTTATTAATATACCTGAGGTTTGAAACACTATTTGCAGTCATTTAAACAGTTTTTTGAATTTTAATAAAAAACATATTATTGTTAACCGAATCTGTAGTGCAATCAGAGATGTATTTCCTCTTTACTAATACAAAGCATTCGATCTTTTATAAGTCAGCCGTACAGAAAGGGATGACACAGAGCACATATCGGATCTTGGAAAAGTGACCCACTCTAGTTTTGAGCCAATAAAGTATATTCTCGTATATAGTCTTAAACGAGAACAAGAATACCCAGTATGACAGCAACACTTTCACCCAGACATATCTGTAGACATTTAGTAATTGTATCTTGGAACATTAGCTTCATTAGGCATCTCTGCATAATTTGAGTCCTTATACTGTGAATAATTGGTTAAAAATAGGGAATAAAATGAGATATAATTTGCAAATAATATTCATTGCATTTCATAAGTATTTGAATGAATTTTTATAATAATATATAAATATTATAATTAAATATTTATTTCTATATATTGTTATAAATTAGTGAACAGAATGTGTTTTATTAGTATTAATATCATATCTTTCGGTAAGAAAGTTCATATTTATTTAAGAATTTGAATTTTGTGACAGGGTACAGTTTATGCTGCATTTGATTTAGTTGAGGTCACTTTTCAAATGTACAGGGTCAATTCTAAAGTATTAAAAACAAATTTTAATTTATTGAAGTATTCGGGTTATGTGTCGGCACCTGTACTGCTATTGACCTCCAAATCGGAGACTACCCTAACGTGACATTAAATTATTGCGGAATCGGAAAGGAGTCCGAAGTCATGGAAGAAACGTGTTTTGAATACCACAGCAGTCATGAAATGATGGCCAGAATTGAAAACGGAAGGGATATTCAACCTGGTGAAATGCCTTATTTGATACGCATGTTAATGATAGACAACAATTCAAAGTAAGTTTACTATATTTATAATTTCGATCTGAATTGAAACTTGGTCTATACCTTGGACTTTATAATTGAGCTCAGAATCAATTCAATTAGACTAATAGTAAGTGAGAATTATCCAGTGGTACTGCTTTCTGACAGTACTGTGCATATACTTTAGTGGTGTAGCTAGCTAATATGATATTGTTCAAGCTAATTTCAAATTCAAAAATTCATGTTAAATGAATCGATACGGTTAGGGAAGTGCATAGTGCGATGTATTGCTCTGTGGCTCGAGTGCTATTAACGGTTGACCATGGTCACATAATTTTTTGTATGCTATAATATAATATAACTAATTGTAATCTTAATTCAGGAAACCGGGCAAATGTTCAGGCTCAGTTCTGAACTCCGATTGGATAATAACCGTCGCCCATTGTCTGGAGTATGAATTGTGCTTTACTCAATTTTCATTTGTATTTTATTTAAATATTAATTTTTTTAATCATTTATTGAGTTTTGATTAGTCTTACAAAAAAAATGCCCCGGAATGTCCTGATAAGTATTGCTCGATACAGTTCTGCCGGGTCAAAGGACATGTCTGTACTTGACAAAATATTTTTATTTTTTAAAATCCTTTTAACCACGATTAAACGATTTGGTATATGTATGAAATATGCGAAAAAATCAATTCTAAATATAATAGTTTAAAAGTTTTTTTCTTTATTCTTGAATTTCAAACTTGTAAACTATATGAGATATTTTAATTATCTCTTCACTAACATATACATATATGAAAGGAGAATCAATATTTGTATGAAATATTAATGAAAACAATTTTATTGTAGCGGGAAAAGTAATTTTAAAAATATAAATCTTATTTTGACAGTGTTGCCCTTGAGTACCCCAGATTTTTTCTTCTGTAAACATTACTTGATTAACACAGTTCATAAATGAACTCATAATACTTTGGGGTACTCTGGGGCAACACTGTCAAAATAAGGTTTATATTTTTCAAACTACTTTTCCAGTCACAATAAAATTGTTTTCATAAATGTTTCATACAAATATTGATTCTCCTTTCATATATGTATATGTTAGTGAAGAGATAATTAAAATATCTCATATACTTTACAAGTTTGAATTTCAATAATGAAGAAAAAACTTTTAAACTATTATATTCAGAATTGATTTTTTCGCATATTTCATACATATACCCCATCGTATAATCGTGGTTAAAAGGATTTTAAAAAATTAGAATATTTTGTCAAGTACAGACATGTCCTTTCAAATATCAATGGATGTGTAGACGTGATCACAAAAGGATGTGGAACAATTTTAGTATTATAATACATGTACTGATTATGTCATTTATATCCGAATCAAAAGAAAAATAAATAAAAAAATAAAAAACTCTTTTCCTCTGAAAAAGACGTTCTAAACGACAATAAACAAAGTTCGGAAAACGGAGCAGCCTGGGTGTGTATATGAGTCTGGTGTAATCATAGCAAACAAAGGGGGAGTTAGAATATCAACTCAATAATTAGCCGGTTAACTTTCAAACATAATTCAAGTAGGCGGTTTTATATGGAAAGTTGCAAGTTCAAACAGTGCTTTTTTCAACACAAAAATGTCATCTTTGATCAGCGTTTGAAAGCTAACCTGCTTAATATTGAGTTGATGTTCTAATTCCCCACTTTGTATGAAGTGATGAAACCAGACTCATAAGTACGGCGTGACTGCTCCGGTTTCCGGACTCTAATAATAAATGAAAATTTACTGAAATTTTTGATATAAACTCAGATATTGTTAATGAAAAGCTCATTCTGTTTCAAGTAAAGGACTGAAGCGCAAGCTCTTTTTTAAATAGTGAACAGTTTATATTCAAAAGCATAGCTAATAATAGTCTAAAATACAACACAATATAAATGTTATGTATCAGACATGCATTGCCTGTATTACACAACTCTATGGCTATTTTTAAGCCAAAGAACCACAACTGAGGACAATAGGATTGTGGCCAATAACGGAGAAAAATTGGACCTGGTCGAGTCCTACAACTATTACCCACGCTCGCGTAATATGTCACGCCATTCAAATCAGACACTCTGCTTCCCCATTAAGCAAAAATGACCTGTGCTGTATATACCGGACACTTTTTGCGAATCCAGTTCATCCAATGTCAAATTGATTTCAATTCTGGCCTAAAAATAGATTGCGCGCATTTTGAAGTAATCGGGGACAAGGAATATATTTTGTGTGCAAATGGGCAAGTATCTATTATTTTATTTTATCGATGGTTAAAATTAGCAAAGGTTAATTAAAACTTTTTAAATTCTGTTTTCAACAGGCAATGAATATTGTCCATATGTACCCGGTCTCTTTATGCAGCATATCTTTCCATATTCTTGGTCACACCTTGATCATTCCGTTACATTGTCAAACATTTCGGTTGTTTTTGCTTAAGAATTGCAATCAATTGTTTGCGAATGTAATTGAATTCATATAAAAATAAGATTTTATCCAAAATGTAACTCATTTTATTGTAATTCAAATTTATATTCAAAATATTTATAAATAAAAAAATTTTATTAATTAACTCAACTATCTATTAAACTAATCTTGCTCAAAATGATCTTATTATGTTGACAATTGTAAAGCCCTTTCATGTGCGTCAACCCTGCACGTTTATGAAAAATAACAACATAATTACCCTGGCGCTCAATTCAAATAAATAAAATATTTTCTTAGAATTAATTTAATTTTTCTATTGATTTATTCAAAATATAAGCTATGAATAGGTTTGACTGTATTTGTTGGTCTCATCAATATAACTGACTTCTAAGCCTTGATTGGCTGGCATTCAGTTTAATAATACGAATCAAGTATTGCTGCAAATGTATCGCAAAGTCGGCCAAGGGGTGTTCAGGTTCTGAGTGTTTTTCAAATAAATTAAATGACATTTATTTCAATTGAATTATTTATTCAATTATTTTCTTAATTGCAATCAATTCTTGTCTGCGGTCTGTCTATAGTCGAGGAACGAGTCATCGATGAGGAGTACAAGATCTGGAAGAAGATCACGCACTTCCTGTACGACCTGGTTATGACCCATGCGCTCGAGTGGCCATCGCTGACCGCCCAGTGGCTGCCAGACCCGACCCGAAGGGAACGACTATTCCATACATCGGCTCATTTTGGGGAACCATACGAATGACGAACAAAACCATCTATTGATAGCATCGGTACAGTTACCCAATGAGGACGCAATGTTTGACCAAACCTATTACGACTCGGACAGTGAGTTCGGATGCTATGGTTATGTTCCGGTCAGTCATATCATATGCTTATCATCTCTTTTACTAACAATTAGTTTATATTTTTTGTTCTGTTTATTAATTCATTCATTCATTGCATTCAATAGTCATTTGTTTTGAAAACTTAATTAATTTATGAATTGATTTAGAAATTAGTTTTTAATTGAAATTTATTTCCAAATCCAAATCTATATTTTCAATTACACTATATAATTATATGACCAGGGCAGTCATGCAATCTAGTTATCTATTCTTTGTACTGAACTTGCTTGCCTATTATACTGGTAATTCCAGTTTACCTAAAATACACTTGATGAGTTGCTAGTAGGGTCAAATTTTTTAACTTGTTTAATAATAGAAAATTCTAAAAAATTATGATAAATGTGAATATATTTCTGAGTGTTATTCAGCTGATAGTTTTCAAATCAAAATTTTGATGATTTTCCGTCTTTGCTGATTATCAGCTCTCAAACTTTGTTTTGACATTTGAGCGGTTGAACAGAGAGTTAAGGAAATGAATAGAATTTTTTATATAAAAAAAATTGATTTTTTTTCAAACAACAATGGATGTGTAGACGTGATCACAAAAGGATGTGGACTAATTTTTATTTCAAAATACATGTACTGAATAAGGATTTATAATGTCTGGTATAATGTCTTCATTTATATTCGAATCAAAAGAAAAATAAATAAAAGAATAGAAAAACTCTTTTCCTCTGAAAAAGTCGTTCTGAACGATAAAAACAGAAACTTTACTGAATTTTTCTGATATAAAATCTGATCTGGTTTATGAAAAAGCTCATTCAATTAGACGACTGAAACGTAAGCTTTTTGTTAAATAGTGAACAGTTTTATATTCAAAAGCATAGCTAATAATAGTCTAAAATACAACACAACATAAATATTACTTATCAGACATGCATTGCCTGTATTTCACAACTCTATGGCTATGTTTGTTAAGCGGAATCATATGCGCAAAGATAAGAGGGTTGTCGCC
>JAQIWA010003543.1:0-10229 GCA_034693305.1 Eueremaeus valkanovi | reverse complement strand
TAAGTTTAAACAGAATTCAAAGACAAATATTTTGAATACAAAATGTGTTATAAAATGATTAATATTTAAGTGAATAACATATGAATTGAATCGTTTTTATTAATATTTTACGGAATTAGTTATAAAAAGTATTTATAAATAATAACAAAAATATTTTTATCATTCGTTTAAAAAAAGTACTCATTATTAATGATTATTTACGAAAACTTTTATAATTTTCTTCAAAATTCGAATGATTTGCTAAACATTTGAATCACTGATTGTGTGTTCAGTACTAAGAAATCGATTCATTAATAGACACAGACAGACAGTCATTATTAATAACTCATTAAACTAAGTCGGAGTTTATTGAACCCGCGGCTGAATAATAATAATAAGAAGAATAATAATAACATGGTATATTTATAATGAATGTGTAAACTCATACCAGTCCTCGAATTCAATAAAAAATTTCTTATTTTCTTCGCTTTAGTAATGAATTCATTGATTGATTGATCGCTTATTTGGGGTCTATTGTTATTATGGATTACAATGTATTGTAGTTTTGGTAGTTTTGACAATGAATTCAATGCACTTTCACTTATATTTGCTGTAAAGTGAGACAAGTATTGCAGTTCTGGTAGATTTTTGTCAATGGATGCAAAAAATGAGTCGAAAATCACTACATTATCCCGAAATGTATTGAGTGTTAAATGAGTTAATTGTTTGCATTCACTCAACCATTCACTCAATACTACAAACCCTTCTGTTCCTTCAAATACCTCAAAACTGATTTCCAATCGTTTTATTTGTTTGAAGTTTTCATTAATTGTTTTCATTATTTCCGACAATTCTTCAGAGCTTTTACAATAACGACATATCGAAAGACTCTTAAGTTTTTCACATTTGAGTCCAATTTCTTTCAATCCGTTTATTATATTATTATCTTAGTTCACCAACTTTGATTTAGGGTATAAAAATGCTTTGCGTTGCTTATAGTGGCTCAAGATTTGATCAAGTTTAGCGAGTTGAACTTTTTCAAACAAGATATGACAAGTTTATCGCTTGTTAACAGTACTCGCTCTATGTTTGTATTATTTGACTAATTATTGAATAGAATTCTTAACATTCAGTATTGAACTTATATTTTGATTACTGGCTAACTCTTGCTTACAATTATTGTTACTATGTTTTCGATAGTTTAGACTTCAGTACCTTTTTAGCTCATAAGCTCTCTATCAAAAATGTCTATGCCATCCGTGCATGCACGCATTTTGGTGACCTTAGCATTTGATGATTTCGCATAACGAAGTCACCAAGCTTCATTGGATCTGTTCTAAATAATTGCACAATATTTTCATATAACTTCTATGAATCTATGAGTCTATGAGTCTTAATGTGTGTTTGATTAGAGATAGAAGTAATCAACTCTTCCCACGTGAATACGGATGAACGCAAAGAAACAGATTTGTCATTCATTTATATGAAGTCCAATTTGAAATCAGCCCCAAAGCCAATGCAAAACATTAACCAAATATGATATACATTGACATACTGTACAGTAATGTGTTCTTAAATACTTTTTTGTTCATTCGGATAGTAATTATATTTTGCCGAACCATTAGTTCAATAAACTTAACTCTTTATTATAAAAATCTATTTTTGTTTAAACCATAGAATAGATCCGTTTCAAACATATATCGATAAAATGATAGGAAAACCATTTTATTTTCTTTAAAAGTACTCTGAACTTTGATATTTCAATGATTATTCCGTGAAATACAATGTTTTGTCTGATATTAGAAAATATTCATAAATTCTTAATTAATACATAAATATCTTAAATAATATAAATTATATATATTTTTATTGTAAAATGTATTCAAATCGTGAATAAACTCATCGATTGAATAATTTGAAGACACATTTGTACCAAAACATTATTTCAATGAACATAACTTCCAAACAATTTATATAATTATTAATTATAATAAGAATATAAACACAATTCTATGCAAAAGAGTGAATGAATAGAATATTCTTAATATTGATATCAATTTAATGGCAAAATAAATATGTGATTGACTCGAATATGTGATGGTATATAAAATTGGAAGTTTTTGAAGCTCTTATTTGATACAGTTGTTCGATAATGACTAGAATCAGCATCAGTTCAGTTCAATTCAATTCAATTTATAAATGGATTCAAATTTCATACTCTATTAGAAACTAACTGTTCGTCTGCTCTGATTCACCGATCAGTTAATTATTATTTAAATTAATGACGGAATGGATTGAGTGAATGGCTGTCAGAGAAACAGAAGAGTAGTATTCGTACACCGATTCAGTCGAGACAAACATCTTATATAACATTAAACAACGAAAATAGAATATATGGTTGTATTCGTCTATTCATCTCATCTCAGCTAAAGTTTAAATCAAATCTTTGCTTCTCTTTGATCACAGAGTGTTTGGTCTCTGATTAGGTTGACTTCAAAACTGAACAATTGTCTTCTCAGTGTGTATTCGACTGATTTGATTCGTCGGCTTTGCTGTTATCATAAATGTGTTCCAGAAATTCCAAATCACATCTTTGAAGTCGGCCTAAGATTGGGTTGAATTGAGTAAATGTATTATTAATTATAGTCTGTATTCACAGTTTGCTCGCACAATGAGATCATATAAGTCTAATTCTATCTGGATATATCTAGTCCAGTTAGTTCAAGCATGACCAAGTAAAGCCAAGTTTGAAACAGTTTAGCCAAAATTAAAGGAGGGATATAAAGCTAAACGGACTCACTTTTTCCTACCACTTGTTAGAAACTCAAGTGGGTCAATAATTTAGGCCACAATTAAACCTTAGGGTAAATTTTGGTTATACCCCCTTGGTCATTCCTACAATTAGTCTTAAACAGTATAACGATTGGCAAATAAATATTAATTTTTGCAAAAGTTCTTCAATTCTGAGCGCAAACAAAAATTTGTTAATACTTTTGCGAATAAGACTAAATTCCTATTTATTTAGAGTTTATATAAAATAATTTTCGCAAACATTATATTCTTTTATGACATTATGCTATGCTTTCGAGTCTGTCGTCATATTTGACAATACTTTTGACAAATTATTTGAACCAATTATTATATTATATTCAATAATAGGATTATTGCATAAAATAAATCTTATTTAATAAAAGAAATTGAATAAAAAAAATAAATAAATACATGAATACATACTCTGAAACTTTTACTCATAAATGAATATATTATTGGATTGACGAAGGAGTTAGCCATTGCCAGCCTATGGATGAACAAACATATTACAGATTAGAGTCCATTTATTTCTCTATTTATGTATTTTTGCGAAATATCCGACAAATTCTATATTAAATAACAGATAAAAGTCCTATAGAAGTCAGCAGCTAAATGTACCCGGCTATTTTTATAACAGAATTAATGAACCATGCTTGTCTTTTGCCGATCGATCGAAAAATACTCTTAAAGACCGAACTAATAGATGACAAAAGATATTAATATTTTTATAGTAATAGTTAAATATTGAAAGTATCAAAATTTTTTAACAGAAATTCTTTTATCAAAACACTATAAGAACTTAAAATATGAAATCTATTATATCCATTATAAACTACCTTGCCCAAAATAAGATGCGCGTATCTTTTTTCAATGCATTATAGCTGAGTTTATAAGTCAGACTCATTGCTTGACACGTCTCAGTCATACATATATATATAAGAAGATAGTCGTAGAGTTCGAACGGATTGACAATTAATGTATTCAACAAAATAGAGAGCTTTTGATAAGAAAATATTTGTTGAGATATTTGACACAAATATATTATAATGAATATTCGTTACGAACTTCACTGATTAGAATTTTGACAGTGAATGGGTCTCGAAGTCAAAAATGTGTATTCAAGGGTATTCGAATAAAATGTGCAAGTATTGTTATAAACTGTCTATAAGTGAAAGAATACTCTTTTGAAACATTAGATTATGGTTTGGATAATAGATTGGACCAAAAGTATACTACAATAGACTATTAATATAATAATAGGCTTTTACTGATGAGAATAACGTATAAGAGTAATTACGAACCAATGACAGAAGAAAAAGCTGCCGATATATCTGTAATAAGTGAAGTTGTCTACGATCTCCATAATATTGGGCCAGTAGACCAATAGCAACATAAATGTCTTTATTGGGAACCAACAAATCGCGAACACAATCACCACTGCTATCAACATCCGAATGATCTGAAATGGGTTTAAAGAATAGAAATTTAGTTTTACTGCAAATTAGTTATATTTTTAATTAAAAGCAATAATCAATTGTACGGCTGTTTAGATAGTAATTACAATAAACCCCTTAATGAACGAAACATTGATTTAGTGCTCGACTCATAGGATTATATCTCAGATTTAGGATTAGACTCATAAATTATAAATGATTTTACTATGAATTCAGTTATTATATAATTATTTATAACATAATATTCGACATTTGAATTAAAATGAGTGCAGGTTTGCTGTTCAAACAAATGTCAAGCTCAAGGATAGTTTCCATATGTATTAATGTAAGAAAAATTGCTTTCCCTATAAAATACAGTATAAAAATTGTTTATGACTTACATAAACACAATTATATCTATTTGACCGAAGATTATAATGCGAACAAAGTTTGAAATATCGATTCACTATTTGACAGATTCTTATTTATGAAACAAAAGGTAATTTCTGTCCACTTCTGAACATCTTTGAGACTCTCTCAGAGTATCATTGGATAAGTGAAAATCGTAATAAAAGTGTTGGTTTTGTCGTTAATAAACAGTTTCGACTAAATGGAGACAAAAATCAATGAACTATTCTGAGACACATTTCACTTATCTGTCTATCAAGTGATTCACTTTTTCCTAATTCAAGAGTAGAAGAGATGACGAGAATGTGTGGAAACAGATATATCGATGAAGAAAAATAAAATCATTTCAACTAAACATAAAGTGAAACGAAAAGATTTTTTTCATTTTTCGGTTAAAAATAGCGAAGATATAGTTTACGAGGAGATATCATATTTTTATCACAAAATGTGCGCTGGTCATCTCAATTTTACAGGTTTTCAACATCAAGAACTTTTTTAAAAAAAGAAATAATATTCAATTGAAACAAAACAACAAGAAATTGCTGAAAGTTATAGATAGGATATAATTATCAAATTCTGACCTGGTTCATTCTCTATACTTTCTCAAAGCACGTGTGTATTGAATTAAAGTGAAAATAAAGTAAATGATATTTAATTAAAAATATATAAGACTTGAAATCCAACTGTTATTGAAGAAAAAGTATTGAAAAATTCTTTTCTATAAAAAGATTCAACGATTACACGGAATAATGATTTTTCTATTAAATACTCTTCTTTTATGTTTAATATAATAATAATATTATTTGATATTATATTGTTATTCCTATTAAGACATATATTCAAAGTATCTTTTGATAATATGAGTACTTTCTAGGAATGATGATCTGGATAACTCTGGAAAAAGGAGTTATTACTTAATTCTGTATATATTTCAGAATTGAACAGACCTTTTAATCATTAGTGAAGTCCAACAAAGGGCTTATTAAAAACAAATATAGACTTTTATGTAATATTATACCATTATTTCAGAACCAATTACTCTGTTTTTTTGACCAAATGTTTGGTTCATTGTTCCAAACTTTGTGCCAAATGTCAAATAACATATTTTTCTCTTATTTTATTTGCTTTTCATTTATTTGATTCAAAGATTTGATTAAAGGAATGGAATAAATGAAAAGCAATGACATATAAAACGAAATGATTTTGAATAGATTTCATTTAATTATTATTTGTTTTGAGAGTTAATTAAAGCGTTGAAATGGTCGTCAAAATGTGGTTTTCAAAGGAAAAGTGATGGCATGTCTCAAATCAACGACTCATGTAATTCTCGTAATCATATTAATTAAGACAAATGGGTATAACCTTATAATTGGTCACTAAAGTAATTGTCTGCCAATTAAGTGACAATTTTCTATTTTATTGAAATGTTTTATTGCGCACAAAGTAAGTATACAATAGTTCAACCTTGGACATGGCTAGTTAAGCGTCGATTCCAGGAATTAACAAGGTAAATGGGAGCCTAAATTACATAGATATCAATATAATCGGATATATTGCTGTATATGAAAATAACCCATAAATTGAGCATGCTTGTGGTTTATCCTTATCATATTTATCAAGAATGTTTTGACAGTTTTTCTATTATTATATGTAATTTATTTTCAAAAATATGTAAATTATTTAATACTGTATTTAACCACAAAAACAATTATATTTTGGCGCAAGAAATGGAGAATTTGTTTGAACTGACAGTGAGTTTAAATTCACTAAACTATCATTCGTTGCTTTAATCTATTCGAGTCTATAATCTATTGTGAATGCAGTATAAAGTCCACTCATTTATGTAATTTCAATACAACAGTACTGTTAAGGCGTAAGCAGTAAATGAATATAAAGAAGAACTTTACGTATAAATACTTTACTTTGGCTCTGTCCCCATCCTGGCCACTATTCCTTCTGAAATCACAATTATTATTAATCACTCGGTCTCTCAACAATTCCCGTGCGATTGAGGCGTAAGAGAATGTCTGTATAAGCAATGGAAGTGCAAACGTCAGAGTGAATACTGCGGTGTTGTATATCTTGGAGGTGAGCTCATCCATCTCTGCTCCTCTGCAATCATAATATGTCGTATTATTCCATATGAATGGCACAGTTGTCGTATGAATCTGAAAGCACAACAAAATCTCAATTACTGTTTGCTCTTATGTAAGCATTAATTAATAGACATTTGTCAGTGATTGTCAATCTGTCACAGATCAGATATCCTGTGAGATTCGGTTTATTCCTAAAAATAAAACAGCACATCCTAATATTGTTTTGGATGTGATCCTCGTCATAATTAAAATGTTGTGAGAAGTTATAATAATATTATTTATTTGTAAATTAATGTAAATATTTTGAACTATAATTGAATTATTGATTCAATATTGAGGTCAATAAGTATTAGGAGTGAAATCAAAAGAAAATCTGTGGTAAAAGCAAATGTAATCTTATATTTAAATTTAAATATTTATTTTTGAATCAATCACTTTGTTTGACATTTTGTCTTCGATTTTGCTTCTGTTATATTCAGAACATGTTTTGCAGAACTAAATGTCTGTTTGAATAGACAACCAATTGTTTGGACGCAAATAAAGTTTTTTGAAATTTCGACTTTTGTTGGGTAACCGCCAACTGTTCAATAAGACTCAACTTATTATGTTTTATCAAGAGTGGCAATCGTTGACAATTCAATTATATTCTGTACTGTTTTCTACTAAACTCTTATATAATATTATAGTAAATATTCTATTCTGTAAAAGCATTTCCTCTTTTTATGTCAACAATCTTAGCACTGATATCTTGAATCAGCTTTTGTTATATAAAAGCTGTTATTATAAGTGTAGAAATGATTTTAAGCATAAATTAAGATTTAATTAAATTTTATAAATTTTGATTCAAGCGATTCAAGTCTTGTTAACACTTTTGGTTGCAATGATGTCTTTGAATAGATTTCACTGATTTCACAGTTTCTAAAGGAAATTATGAACAGTTAGTTAACCATTGCTCTTGAGTTCAGATAATCAATATGCACTGAGTCTGCTTGGTGCAACAGTTGTTATGCAACTGTAGTCAATCAAAAAAGACAAAACTGATCTGAACTTAAAATTTGGAAATTTTGGTTCGAATCCAAACGATACGAAAGACAAGGATTTTGTTTAAAAATATTTCCTATAATTAGTTAACTTTAAAATATTTAAATTTATGTCATTCGCAGTCAAATAACTAAATATTGACTGTCTCTTACACTTAATCTTCTTTATCGGCTAATGAGTGAATGTATTTGAAATGAAAATCAATATAAATGGCTGAGATAGCCAAGCTCGACAAACATAGGGCAATTAGGGAAAGGCAGAATGGCGGACAGGAGATGGGTCAAATGGATTCTTAAAAACGGTTTTGTCCGGAAATTACTTGTTTTTGACTAAATTCGGTCAAATTTAGTTTAAATAAACCTTAATTGTCGTTAATTTAATAGATTTTGGTTGAAATTTGACACAATTTTTATATGGGAGCAAAAATCAGAGGAGGGTATAGCTTGGGCTCAAAACCTAGGAGAGATATTATGGCTATACCTTCGTTGGCCAACCCTAATAAATGGCATAATTGCGTAAAACACATTTTATATACTCAATTATATACAACACGTACTGTATATGGGCTTAAAAATTAATTAAATGGCTTTATATGTAAACCAGATATTGTTGAAAGAGATGGCAATAAAGTAACTCTTCATTAGAAACAGATTATAAAGAGACCTGTCTGATATGATTTTACCGAATCTGTTAGGAATAGAAAAATCCAAAATACTCTGTATTTTTAGAAAATGCTTATAAACTCCTTTAATTTCACAATACCTGTAGTATTCAAATAGTCATCTAATTATTTGTTGCAAGATGCTTTATTATTCACGATTCTGTCGTTGAATGAATGCAGTTTTGACACCCACTCGAACATTTATATACGTATCTGACCCCCACTGAGCTCAAGCTTTGAACCTTGACTTTTGGAAATTTATTTTTTGTAATTTAAGATTCAATAGGCTAATCAAGTATCTTGGTACTTTATGCCATATACGATAATTATTTGGTTCGTTATAGCGATGAGTTGGTTGAAAAAATCTCCGTTTATTCATAAAAGTATTTTTGTATCCAATTTATGCAAATAGTGTTGTGTTTTGGGATTATATGAATAAATTAGTAATTATGCGAAATGCTATGAAAACATATATTTCTCAATCAGTGCTTCAATAATGTTATCATTTCTTTAACATCTAATATAAGGTTGATTTTAATGCTTCTTTAGTTTTTTATATCACATCAAAATTCATAGTATTCTTAGTCTCATCTCTAAGTAGTCTATAGTTGGCTCAGAATTGCATAAATCCAAACAAATATCGAGCAAATTGTGGCAATAAATAAGTAAATTAGTTAAGAAAACATTGACCCCATTCACGAATTAGACGCTCCAATTGTCTCGTCTTAAAAGCAAAGTCGAGCCAACACTCAAACAATCTCAATGTCATTATTTGTCTATTAATTTAGTTTTCACTCATTTCCGATATTTACATATCATTATTCATATGTTTCTGATCATATTTATTGCTTATATAACACAAATTGGAAATAATCTTATTTTCCAATCACTTCACCTAATCTTCAAAACTTCTAATCTGTTGTTAAACATTCAACGAATAAATGAGAATTAAATCAAAGTTTAATGTAAATAGATTTGAGTTCCGATTGTAATAAAAGCAGTTTATATACTGGAACAAAGTGGAAAGCTATATTACCATGGCTACGTGGCCTAATATGCCGCCTAATATCCATCCGACGGTTAATATGATATGACACCGACCGGTAAACCACTGGTTCTGATTGGAAAGCGGACACAGAATCGCGAAATATCTGTTGAATAGAGAATAAAGTAATTAATGGAAACAGAGTTTTATTACAAATATATTTTCCTTATAGTTCTTGTGAACCATTTATAGCGAACTTTGGTCTCGAAACAATTTACAGTAATTGCTATAAATCTTAAGGCCTTTGAGATTAAAAATAAATTAAAACAATTGGAATGAACTGAACAGAGAATGACTGCACAACTCATGTAATTGTTATTTCATTAATGCTTGGAATTGTCATTAAATATACTTTGAATTGTAGTTATATTAATGTATTCGTAGCAATAGTTTTCATAAATTACATTAAAAATTAAAATCAATTCACCTTTGGTTAAGTTATAAACTGTCTGACATTTATAAATCCATAAAAGCCTGTGTTTTCCCAAATTGTAATTTAAAGCTTAAATCAATTAATATCTATCTATTAATATTCCCAAACATTTCTAACAATCGGTTTATTCAACGGTTGAACCAAACAAAACCCGATAGAATACTAAAGTTTTATGTAATATACAGCCATGGAATTAACTATCTTTAGTAGCTAGAACTTGAATAACTTTTGAATGCGTTATTCGATTTTAAATCTGTTTTCGGTAAATTATAGCTAGATAGTTGCGTTTTCTTGTAATACCACCAATGAATGAAAAATGACA
>JAQIWA010003542.1:0-10231 GCA_034693305.1 Eueremaeus valkanovi | reverse complement strand
AAGCCTGGATTTGTTCGACAAATCATTTTACATGTATTTGAATACAATATTTGATTCGAACTATTAATCTCTGAAATCCTAAACATTTTATTTGGATTTGAATTTTCTAAGACAACATCCAATTGGGTTCGGAATAATTTTTCTGAGAAGAGTTTTGAGTCAATCAAATCATCTTTGCTTTCTCTGGTCTTATTCGGCATAATATGAGTCAAATCTGTTTCTATTGGTTCGTAGTCTTCATATCCAATCAGTTCGTATTTTTCAATAACTAATTCTTCGCCAGATTTCTGTCCAATTCTTCTGGCAATTGGGGCTAAATTAATGTTCTTCAGTAGACATCCATTTGTTAGGATCTCTTTGGTATACAGATCTTGAGTCACATTAATCGTAGACTTATTTTGATTTTCTATTAAAATATTTGAATAAAACAATTTCGGATCGATTTTAATCGATTCAATACGAGTAGGAATTCGAAGGAAGCGTTGGGCACCGGTATAGTTCCAGGCCACTATTTGTACCATCATATCTAGAAAGCAAACCCACTGTCCATTCCACTCAATTTTTGCTTCGACTGAATCCATAGATAATTGTTTAACTAATTTGAAATTCAATCCGTAATCATATCCACGAACTTTGAGCTCTTTGTAGAAATCTGTTCCCAAAAGTAATGGTTCAACAGATCTATGAAAATCATTTCCTTTAGATATGACTTCATTTTTATTCTTCAGTTCAGAAATATATCCGTCCGCACAGACAGTATTGTTAACTTCAATCTGAAATTTGGAGTTATGTCTGAAATAATAACATTTGAAGACAACGTCTGATTCGGTGGTCAGATGTGTCGCTTGAAATAAGTTAACGTTTGAGAACTCGACTGAAACCGATTGGAAATCATTTGCGCATAAATTCATTGCAAATGTTTTCCATGCAATGCACAGATAGCCTGAGGCTGGGAACAAAATTCTTCCATCAATGGTATGATCGGACAGGTACTGGAATTTTTCATTTTTAAGACTAACCACTTCTTCATAAACTGAATTCGTGTTGCTTGGGTAGAAGTACGTGGGCACTTTGGGCACCAGTCGTTGTTTGGTGTGCACCCATTTGATCAAGGGTGAGATGAATTCTGTGCCGCGAGGAACTGGATAATTGACTGCAGGATACAGTTTGCCTGCATTTACTGTCTGACCACTTGTGTAGAGCTGACCCAAAGCTGACAACAGAACGAATGGATCGTTTGAATTGTTTTTCTTTTTCAGCAATTCTTTGTACAAAATATTGTGCTTTTGTTCGAAACACTTTACGATCGCATTCCGTAAGAGACCGAACGGACCCAACTCGAGGAACAGACTATTTTTGGGCGCTTTGCTTATACTCTCATAAAAAAGAACTGGTTTACAGAGATTCTCAACAAAATATTCTCCTGAAGGCCATTGACATAGATATTCATTCCATTCCTTTTCGCGATAAGTAGTCGAAAGCCATCTCTCAGTCCTTTGTTTTGGTCTTATATTTAATTTTCTCATTCTATCCATTAGTCTCTCCTTATATGCAACCATTAGTGCCGAATGGGCTGGTATTCCACAGGTGTCTACAATTGTAGCAGGGATATTTTCCTGTTTAACATTTCTTATCATTGTCTGTATGTCGTCAACACTGCCACTCATTGTCACCATTTTTGGTGAGTTATTACAGGCGACACATATACTACCAAAGCATATCTTCTGTGCCTCAGACCAGGAAAGACCGACGGCTGCCATCAGACCAGCGTTTCTACAGTCAGTAAAAGTTTGAAATAAATAGGCAATTCTTAAGCTCTCTTCAGCTGTGATACACCCGTCCGCATACGCGGCCGCTATTTCTCCCATCGAATGGCCGACAATTCCGTCGGCTTTGACCCCCAATTCAGTTAATAAGTCAACGAATCCTATCTGTAATACAACTAATGACGTGAATAAAGGTTTCGTTTCATCTCTTAAGCCTTCGTCTGATTCCAACAGATATTGTGTCAACTCTTTGATATCACATCCAATTGATTGCAAATAATTCAAAGATCTATCAAATGATTTCGAAAATATCTCCACTTTCATCAATGACTGGGCCATTGAAGGCCACTGACCGCCAAAACCAGTAAATACATACCAAACAGGTCGCCGTTGTATGCCATCAATGAGACAATTGTCTACTCCTTTATCATAACATTTGTGTTCATCCAAAACCAGAAAACCCCTGCAATTCATACCACTATTCGGTGTTGTATCTGAAATGTCGTTCAAAAGTGATAACAATTCTCGAGTCAAACGTTTATTTTGTAATCCAATTAAACTTTTTTCAACTAATTCTATATTTCGGCCGAAAATCAATACAATTCTTGGAATCGGTTCAGAAATTCTATAACTATTTTCATCCAAAACCTTATCATCGAATGAATCGACAATCAGAGTGGCATTGGATCCGCCGATTCCGAAGTTATTAATGCCGACAATACCGCCGTTGAAGTCAATTGCTTTATCGCAAACACTAACCGATCCGTTGAATAATTGCGGAATATTAGGGTTCGGCCTCTTCTGGTTCAGTGTTGGCCCCATTTTCCCCCTTTGATATGCGATTATAACCTTAGCCAGAGATGCCAAACCTGACGCCCCTTCTGTGTGACCGATATTGGCCTTAATTGAGCCGATAATTAAGGGCTCAGTTCTTGTTCTACAAATTGATTCGTCGATTGACTTAATCTCTTGCGGATCTCCAGCCTTAGTGCCAGTGCCGTGAGCTTCGAAGAATGCAAAGTCCTGGCCAGTGATGTTTGCCTCTCTCATCGCTTCTGAAATGACCTTTTTCTGTGTGAGCCAACCCGGATAAGTGAAGCCCTCCCTCTTAAATCCGTCTGCATTGGACTGAACGGCCAATATATTCGAGTAAATCCTTTTCGCTTCCGATCTCTTCTGTATGAAAACAGAAACGATTGCCTCTCCTATCGATCAGATTTGCAAATATTTTAATTTCTAAATAATCTGAACTCAATTTTATAATTTGAAACAAAACGGGATATAATCGGAATCATTTAACATTTTAAGAAATGCTTCAAATAAATGAATTTTATGAAAGTTGTGCTCAAAATATATCATCAATTGATTTATTGAGGAAAACATTTCAGTTCTAAAAGTTATAAAAACATATTTTAATTGATTAATTCGGATGTCCTTAAAAATTTCTATTTCTAGTTATCGTTTATAAACACAATCTGGATAATTTTTCTATTTTCTTGGTGGTTGTTGTTTTGATTTTGCTTATAGATGTGCAAGCTCGAAAATATCAGGAGTATTTTGAAAATGTGTGGGTACCAAAAACTCAGCTGATTTGCCCTAATTTTTTGGTCAACTTATGGGATATTGAAAACTCATCTGAAAAAAGGTCATTTGTTCTGACCTCAAAGCACACTCTAATAACTCAGGATTAGAATTCGGTCTATACTCCCCCCCCCCCTGCACAGGCACAGCTCTAATTTTGACTGACAAGTATTAATATAAGAGTCAAAGACTATTTCATATAATAAGTCTAAAATTTAAAGCCATTCTCTTCCCGTCCCTTAATTCAAAAACATATCATATTTGAAGTTGAATTGAGTGCTGGACTTAACGGGTATTCTGTGTATAGTGTAGTACAGAATAACTATTCCTTTTCTACTGATTATAATATTTCATAATTAATACAATTATTGCAAATCACATATCCATACCTTTCACATATCCGTCCGCGTCTTCATTCCATACCTTACAGACCGAATCGGGAGCCAATGTGTTCATTACTATTTGCCATAAACTGCGGGTCGGATTCAATGTGACATTGGAGGCGACCACCACTGCCCGATCACACTGTCCGCATGCAATTGAATTGACTGCTATTTGCATAGCTGTTAGACTCGACGCACAGGCATTGTCTACATAACAGACCGGTCCTCGAAAGTCAAAATGATATGGAATTCTGGATGAGTTATAACTGAAGACACTTTCTTTGCGATTGATATCATTCTTCAGACCAGACTCTACTTCATCAACCCATGAGCCGTAGAAGACCCCGGTATTACTTCCTCGCAATTCTTCCGGTTTTAAACCTAATTTAAAATATGAATAAATGAAACCTAATATTCATATAATGTATATAACCATATTGTTATATAGGATGGCCAAGGGAAGTTTAACCGAATACTCCCTAGGTTTGCCGATCTGGTCATCCCTATTGTTATCATTTTATTAATACTTAATGTATTGAATATAAAATTCTATCGACTCTACAATTGGTACTATTATTGTAACTAAACTTGAAAGCTAACTGACCCGCATCACAAATAGAAGCGTAAGTCTCCTCCAATAGGATCCGGAGCATTGGGTCCAAAACATTAGCCATATGATCGGTGTACCCAAAGAAGTCAGCGTCGAATTTGTCGATATCTCTGAGTTTGGCGATTCCTTCGGGTAAACCATACGTTCCTTTTGGCCAACGATCGCAATCGAAGGATACAAAACATTCTCCAGAAATAAGTCTATCACTGAAGACATCCATGTCTTCGCATTCTGGAAACCTTCCGGATATACCACTTATTACTATATTTTCTTTCGAAATCATTTCTCAATTACTAGAAATTTATTCAAAAAACAAATCAATTTATAATTCATTATTCATTTACAGCTAATCGACTCAAATGAATGCAGTTTTAAAATATTTAATTTAATTAAAGCTTTTGATTAAAAAATGTTTACACACGAGCCAGTAGTATAAATAAACCCAGTTACCTATCTAGTTCATATATGTTCTTCCTTATTTTTCAATTGTATATGAACGCGGAAATTAAATAAATTGAGATGATAGGAACTGGTCTATTTTCTATTTCAAACAACTATTAACATTATCAGTAAATTATTGCAAATCAATATTTCATATCCTGTAATAAGATTCCTGTTCTAAAAATATTTAATAAAACAAGTGAGACATGCTGGCTGCTTTTTGAACAGTGTCATTTTGCAAAAGAAAAATGTAATCAAATTATACTTAAATTCATATTTAAAACTATATTTTGAAGCAAGGATGCAGAGGGGGTAATGCCCAAATACCCCCACCCCTCCCCCACTGACGGCAAGATAAGAAAATTGGGTCAATTCATATAAATTTAATCAAAAATTGTGTTCCGGCAAAAACCGGTTTTCACTTCATTTAGACTCCATTTTTGTCCGACATTTTTGTGGAAACTTTCGGTGAAAACTTATATTTGATCAAGGTTGAAATTAAATAAGAGAAAAGGAGTTGAAAATTAATAGTACCAGGAATAAAAACTGAATACAATCATTATGTTTACCCGATTCATCTGAATAGTGAAAGTGAAATCCACAAAATAGACCACAAAATGATAGACTATTTACTTATGAGATATTGAAATATTTTTTTTATTGATCTCTTATTCAAATGATTTCGATTCAATAAATCTTCTAATCATATCCTGGGTAGCCCTGGGCTGATCGAACGGAGCACAATGGCCTGCATTGCGAACAATGACGTGATTGAATTTGCCGAAACCTTTTGCATAACCGGCCACTTCTGTGTCATTAGGAGTTAGTTTCCAAATAACACGTTTCGCCGAATAGTAGTCTTTAGAGTATTTCCAATCTTTTTAATGAAATAAATATAAAAAAGTAATAATTTGTAAAATAAAATATATTTATGTTGAGAGCAAAATAGACCAGGGCTACTCTTGATTGATTAAAATATTCTATAAACTTGATAGTGTCAATTTCATTAGTATATTTCTGTTGTACCCGAAGAGGGTGTGTCGTCCGAAGGCCACAATCGGGTACAAATAATTATTAGTTGTAATGATTCTTAACTTAATTTATTATTATTTCATTAATTGTTCACTTAATGTAAAATACAATTTATTTAATAATTAAAAGACAATTCAATTAAATTAATTTCTATTTAAAAACTATTTATAAATTATAATAATTAAGGCTCGAGTCAAGTGCTCTCTCGCACTGCTGGCGTAAGACTGCATTCTCATGACATGTGTGTTAACCCCTTATATAGCATATGAATGAATGAAAGGTTAGAATAGTTTATAAGTGAATAAAGAGTAGAATATTAGGAAAAGTACTAAACCTTGGATAAGACCTCTGATCTGTACCCAACATACCCCCCGTCGGTTAAACTGTGGGTAAAACACACTGTTTAACCGAAAAAAAGAAAAAAAAATTAAAGAAAAATATTTAAGAAAAATAACGGGAGCTGTACTAGTAATAGTTGGTTCTGTATTATACTATAATAATTACTATTTTCTATACTTTTTCTATTTATATCTAATATTTCTTATTTCTATTTATACTTATTTTTATAACTTATTTATAATATTAATCATTTTTATATTTTACTTAACCAACTATTACTGTACTCTCTTATATATTTCAAAAAATATTGGGTTAAATCCGGGACAGACTGTACTTAATTAATAAGGAAAAAAAATTCTAAATTTACTAAACTATTTTCAACTAATTCTTAAATAAATTAAATTAAAACTAAAATCAATTAAAATTTTCCATAAATTAAAACAAATTAATTACAAATTAACTAAAAAAAACATTTTTTGAAATAAATTATATAACAATTAATTTTATCGACACTTTACCAAAACTGAAGGCATTTGTGCTGTCGGTAACTGACCTCCGATTTGTTTGCATTGACTGTCTGTTTGCGTCCACTTTCATTGATTTCATTCGTGTCTTCGCTTCTGTTCTGATGGTCCGACTGATGAATAGCTTTAGCGTTGATTTGATTGCAATACTGACTGTCCTTATACTTCACTTTATTGTACACTTGATGTCTGTCCTCACTATTCGTATGACTCGACCAATGGCTTGCATAGAAAGTCACACAAAATCCAAAACATCTACCATTCGGTGCAGACATCGGCTGTGGTGTCGAACGGACTGTCTTTGTTGACCATTTGTGGTGTCGTTGAACTCGAGATCCTTTGCAATCATAGCATACAATGCAATGCCTATTGCCTTCAATACTAACTGTCTTTCCTTTGCTTTTATTAATCGATTTATTGAATAACTGATGAAATACTTGCAAAATGAAGAATAGGATCAGTTTGTGTGCCATAAGACTCGACTTTGAATTCATTTGCAGACAAATCGCTTCTTCGCTGAACTCCATGTAATCGACCGAATGCTTGACATTAGTCTCAACTCTGATCTGTTCGCTGTCCGACCTCTTCGTGTCGACAATAACTGAGCCAATGATAGCCATCGACTTCTCCGACTCTGTGTCTGACTCTAAGACATGTGTCAACTCTTCGTCTATTTGTGTCGAATTGGCGGCCAATAGTTCCGACTCTCGAGTGGTCTGAATGTCATGACTTCGATGAGTGTATCGTTCGCTGACATCACTGAATACGCCTCTGATTTCATTCAATGAGTTGTCTGTCGTCTGCGCTGTCGGCGCCTGAACTATGATTTGCAGACAATCAAAGTACTCGTCTGTGACCTCCATATCAGTGATGTCTTCGTTGAGCTCTTCCTTCAGACAAACATTTGAACTATCGATCCCTTTGTTCTCAACTTTGCCGCACATGTTGTCTGATTCGGGTGTAATCGTACCGTCAGTTCCGCTTCCCTGCGCATCCATACCATCCAAGAACGCTTGAGTTCGTGCAATTTCAAGGACAATGGTCATCATCCAGGCCTTACGGTCAACCACTTCGTAGGTGTTTCCGATGTCAGTCATGTTTGACCTCTAAGTGTCCTTTCGTTGACTCAAAGATACCGATAATTGTCGCCAATTCGGCCAAATCTGGTGTACCGTCTGGTGCAGTGGTGGTCCCAAAAAACGACTGGCAGGTACTGTTGTACCCGAAGAGGGTGTGTCGTCCGAAGGCCACAATCGGGTACAAATAATTATTAGTTGTAATGATTCTTAACTTAATTTATTATTATTTCATTAATTGTTCACTTAATGTAAAATACAATTTATTTAATAATTAAAAGACAATTCAATTAAATTAATTTCTATTTAAAAACTATTTATAAATTATAATAATTAAGGCTCGAGTCAAGTGCTCTCTCGCACTGCTGGCGTAAGACTGCATTCTCATGACATGTGTGTTAACCCCTTATATAGCATATGAATGAATGAAAGGTTAGAATAGTTTATAAGTGAATAAAGAGTAGAATATTAGGAAAAGTACTAAACCTTGGATAAGACCTCTGATCTGTACCCAACATTTCAGTTCAAAGATCAACACAATTAACAAATAACTGATTTGAGCCCCTTGATCATTTAGCTAAAATCTATTGTATGTGATATGGTATGCCATACCCGGGTTCTCCAGTAAGCCGTTGATCGAATTGACGCCAACGATAATATCGAAATTACCCGTATATAACAGAACTTTGTATTTGTCTATAAGTGCTGTGAAATTACTTTCAACGGATTTTGAAAAATCTTCTTTCATATGATTGGCTACGGTCTGACTGCTGAAGACATAATCAAGTTGTCCGACGTGTATAGCACTGCGGGCTTGGGTTTGATTCAAGTATTCAACAAAATATTTTGATGACTCCATTAGTGGTTGACCTCCGGAATGGTATATATGGTAAAATTGTAGATAACCTGTGCTATTAGTGGCATAACTAATAGAGTTCGGCTGAGTTATGACTGCATAAACAAATGAAAGAAAATAAATTGAAAAATAATTTAAGTACTGATGAGTTGAACTCATAATTTACGCAATTCATATATGAGGTCGAAAGCTTTCAAATGGTTATTATTTTCAATCTCTGTCCGAATTTTCTTTTCTTTTTCTCTGATTAGATTCGCTTCTCTCTCATCGACTAAACCAAGACTTTTAAAAATATTCGCGTAATTGAATTGGTTTATAGGATCTGTTAATCCATTTCCGATTGCAATGCCTTTGAAATTCAGTTTCGCTTCATTTGATTTTTGCATCAATTTATAGCCAATCGCCGGAACATATTTGCCGGCATAGGATTCGCCCATAATATACAGTTCGTTAGCTCTGTATTCGTTGAATATTGCAAAGAATTGCTGTAAGAATTCATACAAATTGTTTGCAACGGAATTCTCATCTTTCGAATAGCCCTTAACGTTGTCAGTATAACTATAACCCGTTCCGACGGGATTGTCGATATATATCATCGAAAAGTCTTGAGTCCATGAATAAGGATTAAGCGTTACATTCATGTCTTCATCCACTTTAAGGGGACCGTAAGTAAAAAGTGAGAATATAGAGGATGTTCCAGGTCCTCCTTCCAGCCAGACGATCACTGGCGCTGTTTTCGGATTTTTCTGCAAAAATGCGATTAAGTTTTAAAATATTTATTTATAATCAAATGAATTACTTGACTCACAATCGAAGGGAAAAACCAGAAAAACATATTACTATTCAATGTCTTATCGATTGTCAAAAATCCGGAATAGCTTTTAAATTTGGGTGCATTGGGTAAACCCTTTACTTCGCTGACAATTTTTGCCGCATCTGTGGTCTTAGAGTTGATATAAGGCGTCAATAATAATGGTTTGCTTTTTATAGCATAAGATTTTAATATAAATAAATATAAAAACGACAACAAAAATATTTTTGCATACATTTTAAGCTAATATTTTGCTCAGAGTTTTAGAAAATAGACTTTTGATTAACTTTAATGCAATTTCTTTTTATTTGAATTAGACTTAAAAAAAGATAATTATTGTGTGAAATAGCATATTGAGCTCAATTATACAATAGATAATTTTGTAACTAACCCAGTAATCCGATATATTCTACAAATACACTCTGGTAAATTAGGAATAAAGGTTTATTAGTTACCTAATTTTAAATTTAATAAACAGGATTTTCTATCAAATTTTAATACCTGTATAATGCAGAGTACCTGGCAAAATGAAAGTATAACAAGTGATAAAAGCGACCAAAAGCGTAAATGTTGGACATTATGTAAACAAATGACAATAGACTGATAAGCAGTCTCCAGAACACGGCGGAAGAGGGTCAATATTAGTTTGGTGTCATCAATGCAAAAAAGGGAGCTAACACAACAACTCAATAGTTAGCCGGTTAACGTTCAAACGCAGTTCAAAGATGTGCTGTCAAAGCACTGTTTGAACTGAAACTTTCCATTTGAAAGCGCATACTTGAACTACGTTTGAACGTTAACCGGCTAACTAT
>JAQIWA010003541.1:0-10231 GCA_034693305.1 Eueremaeus valkanovi | reverse complement strand
TTTTGGCAAATTCCCCCCCCCCCCGTGGATTGAGGCTCTGCTAGACCGCCCCTAGACTTTTTGCTTGCGACCTATACCGAAAATGGCGCCTTCGGTATTAAAATCCGCCATTTTACCCTTCCCTATACCCCCCTGACTCGGCCGACCTTGGGCATCCCTAATATTAAAGGCTATGCTTTAAACTCTCTAAAATGAGCTCGGATTTCACACTTGCGTTCCTCTGTTTTAAACTTTAAATAACTTTAAATTCGTGTTTTATTTCAATAAATTGTTGTTTAAACTAACTGTGCGTTCAATAATTAATTGAATGCGATTATTGACCTTGTTAATCACATGTGGTTATTGTCTTTGTGATTGTAGTGGAAAAGTAGCTTTGAACTAATTTTTATATAATTTCTATTCTTTTAGTAAATTCGCTAAAAATATGTTTTAAACAAATTTATTGTTTTATTTTTCACCAAAAAGTTTTAATTGTCTGACATTTGAATGCGTTCTTGAATGCCGTTGAGCCGGCACAAATAGCTTCTGAAGTATTATAGATTTGAACAGAGATTAATTTTTCATCAAAAATATTTGATATTAAGATTAGAATATAGTTTTGAAATAGTTATTGAATTAGAATAATAATATTTTAACTTGATTGATTGATAGCTGGGTCGTTTGGCATATAATCAATAAGAACTCTCGATTTAAATACTGAACCATTAATTTGTTTAATGATTGCATTAATCGTATATTTATTTTCCAGCTTTTATTATTGATGTGAATATTAATAGTTTTTTAAGAAAAATATTTTATAATTGAGTTTGAGTGCAATTTAAAGCAAAATTAAGTTTAAATAAAAATTTCAAACAAAAAATTAAAACGCATTTCAGAAAAAAAAATTCATATAAAGTCTGAGCAATACTTAAAACAGAAAATAATTATAAATATGAATAAATTGGAAAAACTAATAACTTTGGACTTATTCGGCAACAAAATTGTTGTCAGTTTTAATATCAACTCAGCCATGAGAATGACGGAAAAATTCGCGGCCGATAATTATTTTTACGCAACTGGGTCAATTGATGATTATGTAGCAGGCAAAACGCCACCAAGAAAGAGAATTGTGAAAGCTCATATTTACAATTTAAATCTGTGGCTTCATGTGATCCGGTACCTAATGCTTTACCTGTATGATAGCGACTGGATCAATTATTTATTAGCCAGTCCAATATACATGTATGACGAACATGGCTTACTTGCACTGTTAGTAAGTGCTAGTTTTTTGCTGCTGGCCATTATAGGTAAGTTTACAACCAAGATGAAAAGCAATTTCATAATTTTTTGATGCCTTATTTCATTGCGAATTAAGACGGTTAAAATCAGAGTCAAAAGGTTTCAAGGGTATTCCAGAATACATCAACCAGGTTAACTTTATACTAGGCTCCTTTAATTCAGTTATGCTCTGGTTAAATTGAAACTTATTGAAACTGTTCTGATTAATAATATGAATTTAATAATTCTGATCATATGATAGGCTCATATTATCTTCATTTGGAGAGAACACCAAAATTCAGTGCAATATATTTCGGGCAAAAAGTTCTTTACAAACAGACACTTGAATTGAATTATGAAAACCGAAGAAAATATATTAGAATTTGTAAAATAGCTATGAATTACACTATTGTTGTCTATAATGTCTCAAAACATGCACTGAATATATTCCATGCATTCCTATTGACCTATGGATACGTGGATCCGAAACTTCGATATTCGTCAATAATCTCGGTCTTCTGGTGTTTATCGCACTATTACTGTCTGTCCACTGCTATCTCGATTGGACTCATTTGTTTGAATTGTTTAATCGATTTCTCATATTATATGAAATTACGTTTTCGGCAATTATTTAAGAATTTAAATAATAAATCAATTTTAGGTGAGTTTTCATTTCTATAATTCGGATTAAATACTAGTTTTATAAATACTTTAATTTATTTTGAAAACAGCATTCAATTGGCATTTGAAACGAGAAATACAAGAACACAACGAATGCTGTCTTTTGACGTCAGATATCAATAAATGGCTGAAAAACTTGATATTTATTTATTACTATTTAATTATTCCGATCATTAATTTGCTTATAATTATATGTATATCAGAAACTAATCCGATATTTCGCTTAATATTTTTAACCGGAATCATATTCTTATTAATCAACTTATTTTTATTCAATTATTTATTGACTTCAATATCATTCGAAGCACACAATTCACGCAATCGTTTGCATTCAATAATTGTGAGGAAAAAGTTGTATTTAATGGTGAAATTGAAAACACTTTCTCTGATTGAGAAACTCTCGGGTCCTGTGATTGGCATCTATTGCTATGATTTGTTTCCGTTCACTAATTATGAATTCTATTTATTTATAGCCAATTGTGTCTTAAATTTTATACTTTTTATGTCACTCAGAGAATATTTTTAGTGCAGGTAGTTTTATCTTAATGTTCAGTTCACCTTTAATAATATGATCCTGTGGTTCATCTGTCACTTCAAATTTCAAAATAATTATCTGAACTAAAAAAGAAAGAAAATTCAAATTCAATTGAAAGACAGATATAATGAAAGCATAAAAATTCAAAAATTTCACAAATATTTCAAGTTTGAAAATGAGAACAATTACACAACAAGTTTTGAATAAAATAAAGTGACCCTAGTATTGCCCAGTATTCAACAATTGTAAATGGTAATCTTATAATTGAACTGGATTGATAGCAAGATAATTATAGTCACACGTGTTTGGCATATAATCAATAGTTTGAGTAATGATTGTATTTATGATATTTTCAGTTCTTTAATATTAAATGAGATATTATTAGGTTTTCGAGAAAAATACTTTAATTTGATTGTGTAATGAAAATGAATGTAAATGTAATGCAAATATAAAATTAGAAATATTTAAACGTATTTCAGAGAAAAATTCATACAATCAATAAATCTCATTATTTAACTACTGGAGCATTAGTTTTATCTATGATCGCCTTTAGGTAGGGATGTGCAAGGGGGGGTATAGACCCAAATACCCTGGGCTTTGGGTTTATAAAATGAGACTGAGTTTGAAAATTGGTAAAAACCCCCTGTGTTTTGAGGCTCTGCTAGACCCCCTGAGTTTACGCGAAATGTCGGCCATTTTACCACCTATACCCTCCCTGACTCGGCCTAGCTTGCACATCTCTACCTTTATGATATATTCATTTCTTTAATATTAATATCAATATTAAGTGGTTTTTAAGAAAAATATTTTTAAATGAAAAGGAAATAAAATGAGTTTTGGATCTAAGCTAAGAAAAATTGAAACGCATTTCAAAATAAAAATTCATATAATGTCTGAAAAAGTATTTTAAATGAAAATATTTATAAATATGAATAATTGGAAAAAATTATTAACTCTTGATATCTTCGCCAAAAGAATTGTCGTTAGTTTTAATATCAACTCAGCCATGAAAATGGCTGAAAAATTTATGCTTGATAATTATTTTTATACAACTACGTCATTTGATGATTATGTATCAGGCAGAATTGCACCGACAAAGAGAATTGTGAAAGCTTATGTTTACAATTTGAATTTGTGGCTTCATGTGATCAGGTACCTATTGTTTTACTTGTCTGATAACTACTGGACCAGTTATTTATTAGCCAGTCCAATATACATGTATGACAAACGTGGCTTACTTGCACTGTTAGTAAGTGCTGCTCTGTTCCTAATGGCCACTATAGGTGAGTTTATAACCAAGATGAAAAGTAATTTCTAATTAAAATAAAACTAGAGACTATTTGAAACTTTCCTGGTCAATTATATGAATTTAATAATTCTGATACTATAATAGGAACATATTATCTTCATTTGGAGAGAACAACAAAATTAAGTGCAATATATTTGTGGCACAAAATTCTGTACAAACAAACACTTCAATTGAATTATCAAAACCGAAGAAATTATATAAGAATTTGTAAAATAGCTATGAATTACACTATTGTTGTCTTCAATGTCTCAAAACTTGCTCTGAATATATTCCATGCATTCCTATTGACCTATGGATACGTAGATCCAAAACTTCACTATTCGTTAATAATCTCGGTCTTCTGGTTTATATCATTTTATTACTG
This sequence comes from Eueremaeus valkanovi, assembly GCA_034693305.1. NCBI lineage: Eukaryota > Metazoa > Arthropoda > Arachnida > Sarcoptiformes > Eremaeidae > Eueremaeus > Eueremaeus valkanovi. The sequence goes on along the minus strand of JAQIWA010003541.1, from coordinate 6,085 downwards.
TCTGTCCACTGCTGTCTCGATTGGACTGATCTGTTTGAGCACTTTATTCACTTTAACATATTATATGAAATTACGTTTTCGGCAATTATTTAAGAATATTAACAATAAATCAATTTTTGGTAAGTTTTCATTTCAATAATTTTCAGATTAATTGATGATTTATTTTGAAAACAGCATTCAATTGGCATTTGAAGCGAGAAATACAAGAACACAACGAATGCTGTCGTTTGATATCGGATTTTAATAAATGGGTGAAAATCTTGATATTTATTTATTACTATTTAATTATTCCGATCATTAATTCGCTAATAATTTTATGCATTTCCGAAACTAATCCGACATATCGTTTGATGTTTATAATCGGAATTATATTCTTATTATTTAACTTATTTTTATTCAATTGTGATGACCCTTAGGTCGAACACATCTACAATGACTTTATTTTGACTTATAATGACTTTTATTTATGACTACCTTTTAGTGGAATATTCTTATGACTTATCTTAACGACATTTAGCTTATACTTACCGTACACTCCGCACAATGACTCTGTAAACCCTATATAAGAGCTGCCGCTCTATACTCTATACCTGGCATTCCATACTTAGCTCCCAATGAGTTAACGTCTCTCGTATCGGAATCAGTCACCCATTCCGGGACACGTACGTCCCTCTCTAGTACTGTCCTGGACCCGGCTAGTGTAACGTCGATATCCTACCCATTCTTATTGTACACCTTTTACTGTATTCTTATTAATATTTCTGTTGTTTTATAATAAAGTATTTTATAGTCTACATGTGTGTGCATTATTTGTTCTGGGTGAGATCTCTTTCTTTGTGTGTGTGCCCATCGGCCATCACATTGTGGCGCAGTCGGTGTAGTATGCTAAGGCATCCGACGACGCTATACTAGTCTTCAACTCCACATCAGCCGTCGCCGTCAGCCGTCGCACTCAGCCGTCGCAGTCAGCCGTCGCACTCATCCCTATTCGCGCCGAACTCATCCCCACTCGCGTCTCCCTATTAGGATCTTCAGACGTCCTCACTCGCGCCTTCGCACTCATCCCTAATCGCGTCGTCTTCATCGCATGGTCCGGGATCGCAACCAGCGATTCCAACGGCGACAACGCATACAACTGTTTGAGTTCAACCGCCAGATCCGTAGTGGAAATCCAAGACTCCCAGTGATCGCACTCACGTATCAGCCGATCGCCGCTCAGCCAATCGCACCTAAACCGATCGCAACTCAACCCGGGATGGCAGCCGCAAATCCAAAGTTCGCCAAACTCAAGGACCGATCCGGGATCAAAGTCGAGAACTTCTTCGCAGTGTTCGACACACTCTTCGAGACGCTCACGGACAAAGAGAAGACATTAAAGCTCGCCTCTTATGTCGAGGGCGAGGCATTCGACTTCTTCGCATCAGAGGTCTGCACTGCCAATCCCGCTCTGTCCTGGGATGACGTCAAGAAGAAGTTCATACAGAGGTTCGGGCATGAGGACATCCCTCCTCTAACCGCCGCCATCCGTCGGAAGCTCAAGGGTTCTGAGTCCATACGGGACTACTTCGACGAAAAGGTTGGACTCTTGAGACGATGCAAGATATCCGAAGGACATATTACGGACGGTCTAACTGAAGGACTTCCGGACCGCTGGCGTCAATACTTTTATGGACGACGATTCGCTGACACCAGTGACTGGCTCAAGATGGCCCTGGATATCGAGTCGGACATCTCACGTAAACCTCAATCACAGGACACATCAGGGAGCCAGAGATCGCATAAGTCTTTCATCGGATCGCATAAGGATGGCAAGCACGAGAAGACACGAAAGCCTGACATCCGTCCGCCTAGGCCATGCATGTATTGCAAAAGAGCCGGCTCAGAGGAGTGGCACTGGCACAAGGACTGCCCACTCCGGGACAAGCACTCAGCGAACGAGTCCGGGACCGAGAACAAAGGCTCCCTTCCTGGGTCCAAAAGTAACGTTACGTCCCTAAAGACGTCGTCTCCACGCGAGGATTTGGAAAAGTTCTTCACAACGCCCGCACGCATTGGCAACCTATCAACTGTGGCTATCGTCGATACGGCATCGACAACTAATATCATATCACGGCAGTTGGCAAAGGACCTACACCTAAAGGTGTCCTCCAACCGGGAAGTGATATCCCTGGCTGAGGGTACGACTACATCGGTCGGCAAAGCCAGCCCAAGGATCAAAGTTGGCTCAATCGAAAAGGTCATCACAGTGAACGTGCTGTCAAGCTTTCCCTATGTGCTTCTACTCGGGGTTGACGCAATCACAGCATTTCGGATCGATCGCCTCGACCTACAGACGCATACGGCCTACAGTACGCACGGACTTCCAGCACCTGGACCCGTTCCGGGAACGAGCGATTCCATTCGGAGGACCAGTTCTTCCCTTCCGGGAACAAGCGATTCCGTCTCGAGGACCAATGCATCGCATATCACAACTACTCGTTCGTCTCTACACGTGGACTCTTCACACGATGGATCAACAGTAGAAGCAAGCCATCTAACGGTCAAACAACTACTCGAGAAGTATCGACCAGTCTTCGCCGAGGACTCCAACGATCTTGGACGGATCGACATTGAGGAACATCGCATACGCCTCACAGACGACATACCAGTAAAGCAAGCGCCTTACCGTCAATCATTTCCTCTCAGTCAAGAAACTGAGCGCCAAGTGAAGGAGCTATTAGACAAGGGGTTGATCCGGGAGTCGGTATCCCCCTACGCGGCACCAGTCACGCTGGCGGACAAAAAGGACGGCACAAAGCGTTTGTGTATAGACTATCGTCGTCTCAACACAAAGACGGTTCCCGATCGGCAACCAATGCCCAACATCACCGATGTGATCGATCGACTACATGGAGCAAAGTTTTTCTCTAAACTTGACCTGGCCTGGGGCTACTGGCAGGTAGCGATGCATCCCGCGGACGTCGAAAAAACAGCATTTGTCACCCAGTCCGGGCACTACGAGTGGACAGTTATGCCTTTCGGTTTGCGGAACGCTCCGGCAACGTTTCAACGCATTATTCGAAAAGCTTTGCGCAAAATCTTGGACAAAGGTCTCATCTGTTATATGGACGATATACTCATCTACGCCCCTACTCTGGTCGAGCACAACCGCGTCCTGGAAGAGGTCTTCCGTCTCCTGGCTCAACACAACTGTAAGCTACGCCGGGAGAAGTGCGAGTTCCTCCGGGAAAAGGTGGAATTTCTTGGCCACATTATCTCATCAGACGTTGTCAGTCCTCCGTCATCAAAGATTAAGGCCATTACCGACTATCCAGCTCCAACAGACATTCCGGGTGTACAGCGATTTCTCGGACTTTGCAATTATTTGAGAGAATACGTTAAGGACTTCGCACCTCTGGCCGCACCTATTACTCGACTTCTCCGCAAAAAATATAAGGACGATTTTCAGTGGGGAGGAGAGCAGGCCGAGGCATTCGCCCGTATCAAAGAAGTCTTCGCCTCGTCCCCAGTCCGGAGAATATATGACCCGCTCCTGCCCTGCGAACTACATACGGACGCGTCCCGGGTCGGGATTGGCGGTATGCTATTACAGAATGACCAACCGGTGGGTTACTACTCCCGGAGGCTGTCTGACGCCGAGACCCGATACACGGCCACCGAATTGGAATGTATGGCAGTCGTGGACTCAATCGAATTCTTCCGGATCTATCTCGAAGGGACAAAGTTCACTGTCGTAACGGATCACAAAGCGCTCCAATGGCTCTTCAATACCAGCAACAAAACCAGACGTCTCTTCCGCTGGGCCAAGGACTTGTCGACATACGACTATACGATTATACATCGGGCTGGAAGTCATATGACACACGTCGACGCACTTTCTCGCGCTCCGGTCAATCTCTTCCTCGATGCCAATCAACTATTGGATTCACAACAAAAGACTGTAACCTCTGGTTCCGATGCCCGCACAGGGACCAGCGCTTCCACGATCTCTAAGACTACTGAAGCGATCGCTAACGCCAGTGACTTCACACCGGATGGATTGGCACAAATACGGATACGCGGACGCTTGCGAACCATTGTCCCGGACCAGCTCCAGGATACTATCCTCAGTCAGGCGCACGACAACTCTGGTCATCCCGGTATCCGCAAGACAGTACAGCATATCACTCGTCGCTACTGGTGGCAAAACATTGTGTCCGATATCCGCGAATACGTGCGTTCCTGCCATAACTGCCAGATTGTGAAGCCATCGCATACGCCGACCTACGGACAGCTGCAACCGCTCCCTACTCCGGACTTACCACTGGATCTCATGTCTATCGATACTGTGGTTATGGGAGTCGTCGCTCGTCCAACTAAAGCGAAGTACATACAAGTGGTACTCGACCACCACTCGAGATACGTCTGGGCAAAGGCAACGCCGACAAACACCTCACAGGCCGTCATATCATTTCTGACTGAAATCTTCCGTCTGGTCGGGAAACCAAAACGCCTTCTCTCCGACAACGGGACAAACTTTCGCTCCAATGCTTTCAAACGATTCCTTACTGAGAACGGCGTCTCTCCATGTTATACGACAACATATCATCCGCAGACCAACGGCGCCAACGAGAAAGTGAACGACACTATTGTACGCACTCTTCGCATCGCGTCCCAGGACAAACCCAAACTCAAGTGGTCGTCCCTACTCCCGGATGTGGTCCAGAACTACAATCAAACGATTCATACCAATACCGGATTCACTCCAGCCTTCTTACTCACTGGTGTGGATCGACATAGGACCGATAGTGATCTGGCCGCCTCCCGGATCAGAGCAAAAGAAAAGTCTGATGCATTTAAAGCAATGAAGAAAGCACAGTACGACGACACACATCAGTCCCTATCCCTGGCAAAAGGCGATTTGGTTAAGCGGCGCATTCCGAGCAATCATCCATCCAATAACAAGCTTACACCTAAATACGATGCCCCGTATGAGGTCGTGTCCCAGCACTCTCCGGTGGACTTTTACATCCGTCGTCCGGGCGAAACCCAACAGCAGCTCATACACGTCTGCCAGTTGGAACGGTACTTTCCCAGAGGGAAAAGTCTCCAGGACCCGGGGGAGTGTGATGACCCTTAGGTCAGAGCACATATCTGTTCTTAGTTTTATCTCTTATTAGTTTTAACGGAATATTCCTACTCATTGTCAAACACATTCTTACCTTATACTCAGCTCAATGACACTCTAAACCCTATATAAGAGCTGTCAGTCTATACTCTGTATCGCATTCCATACTTAGCTCTCATAGAGTTAACGTCTCTCTCGTATCGGAATCTTTCACCCATTCCCGGATACGTACGTCCCTCCTCCCGGAGACTACTATCCTGGACCCGGCCTAGTGCCTTTAACGCCGATATATTCCCCAATCTTATTGTACACCTATTTTAATGTATTATTATTTATTCTCTGTTTTATAATAAAGTATTTTAGTATATTTGTGTGTGCATTATTTGTACTGGGTGTTTATTCTTTATGTGTGTACTCATCGGTCATCACAGAACTAATAAATACAATATTAAACAAACGAATGAACAGATTATATACTAATAGAGAATTTGGTTGAAATGAATGCACAAATCAAATCGTTTTTTGTGATTTGTTCTCAACTTTTATTTAGGAATTTTTCCACTGAACTCATGAACTGAAAGATTTTATTCAAGTCCATTTTCAAACTTCTGCCTGGCTCTGGTATTATCCGATCAGTTAACGGAAACCAATGTTCATGAGCAGCAAAACCTTAAAAGTAGCATTTTTGGAAAGCACCCAGATTTAGGATAATTCTCTATGTTTTATAATATTGTTCACACATTTGAACCAATGTTAGTCTTTTTAGTGATAAAATATCACATTCAACTCGTTTAGTTGTAGTGCTGGTAAAGGTTAAGTTTTAATCATTTTTGTCATAGCATTGCAGTCATATCGTAGACATTGTTGTAATGAATTTTGATTTATCGGTAGTCAACATAATTTTATTGAATTAAAACTGAATTACATTTAAAACTATTAAAGTTAAACATTTAAGACATTGTGTGCACACAAACAGAA
>JAQIWA010003540.1:0-10235 GCA_034693305.1 Eueremaeus valkanovi | reverse complement strand
AAATTCTTATGAAAATTCTTTCAGTTTATTATTATTATTGAATTTAAGTTTTAATCGATTTATGAGAATTTCTTGAATATTATATTAACTGAAAAATTTGAATTTCAAATCATACTATTAATATGTATTTTAAATTCTTGAGAAGATATTAAATCAATTTTTTTTTTGGAAAAAAAATATTTAATATAATAATCAGAATAATAGAGAATTTCATTAAATATGTTAATTAAAATAGATTTGAATATTGACTGAAAAAGTCAGTCCTCTAAAAGTCTGTTTCAGATTCACATAAGTCTATCACAATTTTATTCCTTTGGATATCCAGTCATTCATTCATAAAGTCTAAAAATTTCCGTTTCTTTCATTTTCTACCCAAATGGACAGTTTTCACTCGATTTGGTCGTGAGATAACTGTGCTATAAGAGGCCAATCGGCTAATGATTTAGTTTGCACGCAGTCTTTACTCTATAATCTACACTCCATTCATATAATAGCTGTCAGAGCGACAAAACACAATTTTTCATAAAAACAATTCTTTACTCTTATATTCTTTACTTTCATTTACTCAACAGTAATATCATAAGAGCTTAATATAGAAAAAATAATTTAATTATTTATCAATAAAATCTGGTAATAATAATAATTCGTTGCGTTTCCAAACTTTATATACTTTGTGTGCTTTTTGTGTGTATTGTTGAAGATTTCCCAACAAAACCAAAGCTCACACAACACAGCGATAATATTAATTGTATTTTTATTTTTTATAATTTCCATTTAATTCTCTACTATTCCGGCTTTAAATCAATATTTTAATAATTATTTATTATTTTTTATATATTTTTTTCTAAGAAAATAAAAATCATTGTAATCATTGCGTGATTTCATGAAAATTCTCCCAGATCATATACAGTATAGCCAATAATTTTATTCTACGCCATTATACCGTTGTTTATACATAAATAATAAATAAAGATGCATTTATGGCAACTCCTTCACCACATCTACTATGTACTTTTGTATTTTTTCATATTTAATGTTTCTTAAATAAAATGTGTACCCGGGGTCTTTTTGAATTAATTGGAATACTCCTGGTCTGTAAGAATCAACGAAAGTTGATTTACTCCAAACCAAGAATAAAATGTGGAAAATATGTTCGCAAAGCCTCAAACTGTGCTCTCTTTTCGGTTCAATTACTTAATGGCAGAAAAGTTATGTTTTTATAGATTTTTGAAACAAAACTTTTTTATTCTTTTAGTTCATAAGCAAAATAAATGATAGAATTCGTAGTCAATCATAGAAGTGGTCATACATTTGCTATTATTATATCTATTATAGCTCTAAGGCTTATATTATATGACAGGATTTGTGTCAGCACTAGTATAATAGAAAGGCTGTCCAATCGCAAGCACAACATCTTTGATATTCCCACACATCCGGCTCAGGCATAATGTTTGGGCTAAAGCTTAGAAAATAAGGAATCGTAACAAAAGTTATAAAAACTGTTATCAAAGCACTAACCAAAACGAAACAAAAATAGAAATCATTGCATGAATTCTGAAATATTTTAAATTATTTGAATTTATGTTTTCCTTTATTACAATAATAATAGAGAAATATAAATGTAGTCAGAGTTAAATTTAGTTCAGAAATAATTTCTACAATTCTGTTAATTAATTCAATTGATAATAATTTTTTTGGCATTACTTAATCATATGCTCATAACATACAACACATGATATAATTGCGAATAAGTGGCAAATAATGCTATTTTCATAATACAAATGCATTTATTTTTGTTACTCTATTTTTATTCTGCATATCATAAGACTTGTGACAAAATTCTGTTTCTATTGTACTCAAGATTTATGAATTCAAGAATTATTTTGATAAATAAGAAAAAAATTTAATGAATCAAAATTGAATAAAAACGAATTTCAATTACTTTATTATCATTTATCAAAAGTTTAAAATAGTTGATAGTATTGTGAAATACCTGTATATTTGTATAGACATAATGATCGTACATGTGATGAATTCTTTGCTAATCAAATATTAAGATATCTTTATATGTTTGTAAAGCAAATGCTTTTCTAATGATTTAAAAAGCTTTCTATTTATTAAAATTAATGATTTATATGCAATAATATATCTTAAAATACAGTGTAATATATTTATAGAGTAATAAATGTATAATTTCAGTCATACTGTATATAATATTTATAAAATACACGAATATAACAAATCCATACAAAAATATATTTTATTTGTTGTGAATTCTAATCAATTCATTTTCCCTAACGTTTTAATACTGTATACATAAAACTCCTCACTCAACATCTTCTTACTTTCAAATGACCCGGTTACATACTTTCCTATCAGCTTATTGTATGATTTTAAATAATATGTAAGATAATTGTCATAAACATATAAATATGAGACCTGGCTCACTTTTAGCTGCTATTAGAAAAGTATTTATTAAATTCAAAGAAAGTGAGAAAAATAATAGATTTTTCTTATAATTAAACAGTTTGTGACATAAAAGCGGAAGAATAGCAAAAAAATAGCGAATAAAAGATACTAAAGAATCAAAACAAAAAGTGATTCTTATTCATGAATTCATTCATATATCGCTACATAATTATAATAAACTATAAATCCTATGTATTTATTCAAGCCTGACCAGGATACTCCAGCTTAAGGTATTTAAAATGTGGTCTTATTCAACGAAAAGTAGTTATAATTTTCATATTTAACTAATAATTTGGTCAAAACTGACTAAACTTCAAAAACAATCAAATTTAAACGACAATATTTTGTTGTTATATGTGATCTACGCTTAAAGCCCCACTCCCTTGGCTACCTATGATATTTATTTTTATGTATTATTGGACTCGTATTCCCAAACACGAGACTTGTATTCACAAATTCAAGCGAAGAATTCAATTAATAGTACTTGACTTCAATGCAATCTATATACTGTATATACTGTACTGTAGAGAGCAATAGAGAGCAGAGAATAGAATATATAAAATAGAAATCTTTTTATTTATCTGAACGACAGTCAGAGAACGGGAAAAATCTGTATAAATTTAAGAGACAATTCATTGCACTTTTGAATACAATCCAATGGCAACCAAAACAACATTTCATGAGAACTAAAGCAATCTGTGGTAAAGCAGAAGAAAATGATGTAATAAATCGCAATTATTATGACTGTAATTATTTTTCTACTCTATACTGACAGAGAATAATCATAACTAATATTACAGAATATATTCTCTAACTATCTATTCGGTTGCAAATACTCGGCCAACTCATACACGTATAGTAAGATAGATAGGGAAGACAATAGATGTATGAAAGTACAGGTGCCCACCATTATTCTCTGCCTATCTGTGCTCTCTATCTGTATTGTCTGCGTGAATGTTGCAAAGAAAGTAAGATTAATAACTTTTCGCTTTATTTCAGTATATATTTAGAAAAATCATTTTTTACTATTGTTTTGATTCCCAAACTTAACATTAAATTATAGTATTATAGAGTATATCATAAAATACTGTAATGTAATGAGAAATAAAATATTTTTTAAGGCGTTAGACAATAGAAAAGCTATGATTCAAAGCTATATATTATATTAATATCTATTTTATTCATTAATTAAATGACAAATAAAAATATATATAATAATATAAAACATATCCGGAATATATCCCTGAGCTTTGATATTTGAAAAATAGTTCTTGTTTTGATTATTCTTGTTTTTGTTCTTGAAATTCATAATAATTTTCAGAGTAATCTTCTAGCATAAAATGACCAGGGACTGGCGATATACCAATAGAACCGGACCCGTATTGAATTCTTAATTTAATCATTCATCTCATATACCACGATAATCCTGAACATATTTGAGTCTGCACAAACAAGTTTCAATTAGCAAGCAAAATATAAAAATATTTATCCGAAGAATCTATTTTATAAGCAAATTAAGAATAAACAAGGTCAGATATATATAAAATAATAGGTGTAAACACAATAATAAAATTCCGAAATAATGTCTGAAATTAATATTGAATATGATTTCAAAATCTATTATCTATTTCCTAATGTTCTTCAATATAATAAAAAATTAATTTCATTCTTGACTTATCCATAAAAGTTCTCATTTTTCTCTATATATAAAGAAAATATTCAATAAGTTTATTGATTTGAGAAAATGATTTTAATGATCCTCTCTCTCGTGTGTAAACCTGCACTGTTTTGAACTGTTTTCAAGTGTCATATATTAATATAATTTCAATTCTTTTCAATATTTTTATTGTTTCATTTGAACTGAAAATATAAGTGTAATTGAAATTCATATAAAAATATATTCAATTCGTTTTGCAATAATGATTCAAACATTCAAATAATGTCATCAATATTTCAATTGAAATATATATCAGAATAAAAGCTAATACTCTCTGATTAAACTTTTCACGCAAATGGACTCTACATTAAAAATAGATTAATTATTCATATACTTGAAAACAATTGAAATTTTATTAAGAAATTTATTGTAAGAAAATTCCAAAAACTATTTTAAATTTTTAGTATAAATGAACTGAAAATCCAGTCATTTGTGCTTAACTTTAATTATCTATTTAATGCATTTTTGTGATAAAAACCATTTTTGTTATTGAATTATATTATATTGAATTTATTTAATGAATATTTTAGACATTACAGACAATACAGGAAAAAAATGATTTTTTATATGAAAATTAAAATCAATTTTTTTTCTAAATTTTAAAACTATTTTTTTCAATAAATATATTCAATAATAAGAAATTTTATGATTTTGTTTAAATATTAATACGTTTATTCATATTCTATCCTAAGCTGATTTGCGAGAATATTCTGTGTTATTCCTACGGTTTGCCTAAAGGACTCATTTATCAAAACATTTTTCTCATTTCATATTTGAATTATGTTTTTACTTCGATGTGAACTAAATCAATAAAATAATGTTTTGATTAGTATTTCTTGTTTGGAAATTATTGTCATCACGTCTTGTGAAGCAAATAATCGAAAAGTTTTTTGTTTTACTTTCGCCAAATTGAATAACAATAGAATTCAGTACAGCTCAATTACTATTTATATACAAATATTTTTAATAATTTGTTTAACTCTTATTCAAACGAAATCCTAAAATATTTTTAGTATAAAAATTAATGAATTATTAATTTATTTCCGATGTATAGTCAGATTAAGTCTATATTCATTCATATTTCAATGTGTTATCAATACATAGCTTGTATTGTATTTTATTGTATAACTTAAAGCCAATACATCTTTTGGATATCAATATAGTTGTCGAGACATATATAACAAATTGTTTGCAATCAATCACAAGAAGTGAAGCACAAAAATATGAGTTTTTCATATTTATATTTTATCAGAGATACATTGAAAAACCTAAACAAAAATTTATGAAAACAAAAGTAATTTTGACATATTTTGGAAAAGAAATGCTTATAAATAAAACATAAGAAATAGAAAACTGAGAAATAGATAAATAAATCTATAATTCTTTCAGTTTTTGAAATATGAAAAAATTATTTTAACTTTTATTAACAAGATTTTGGTTATATTTTCAAAATAATTATTTTGTTAATATTGCTGTATTCAAGCTATTATTTTGCTTGACAGAGAAATCTATAAATAATTATAATAAAGAATATTCTTATAGAAAACTAATCTCTTTTTTCTTATTCCTTAATATGTTTATTGGTTTTTCATTCAAACCTATTATTACTTATCAATTAATACTTAAGTGTCTTATGATTTATATTAATATACATTGTATATCCAGTTCGTCTGTCTATGAGAAATCGACATCACATGAAAATCAGATCACATGGATGTTCACATGCAATAGAAAAACGATTTTGTAATTTGTGAGAGAAAATCGAAAATCTTTTCAAACCTTCATTATTAGAGTCGATTGGAATAGAAGTAAATTCTATGAAAAGACAACACAAATGATAATAATAATAGAGTTTTTTAGGTCACATACAAAATAGCGATTTAACAAAAGCCAAATCAATATTTGTAATTAAGAGCCAAAAGTATTTACAACTAATTACTCAAAATAAATAAAAACAAAATTAATATTTTCAACAATTGTCAGAAAATATTTTTTGTTTTTGTTGTCTATTGAATATTTTACATAAAAATTCTGATTTGAATTTCATTTACACTATCGTTAAATATCTAAATCAAAATTAGTAAATAATGTTGAGATGACATCGATTTAATAATTGTCAAGCTTATATCTATGTTTCTGCTTGTTAAAATAATATTAATACAATTATTCAACTGTAAACTTGTTCGGACACATTTTGTGAGTAAATAATGAATAAAAGAAATGAAAAATTTCTGAACATTTTTAAGTGCCGTCAAACGAGTGAAAGATTTATTTGCAATCATATTCTGTAATATTTTTTGTGTCAAATTGAACTGTAGGTGCATTGCAGTGAAGTGTCTTTTAGGGCTTTCCTATTCATTTGCAATCTATGAATGAAATATAAAACTAAAAATGTTTTTAATTAAAATTTATAACTATTATATCAATTCAGTATTTAAATACAATATGAAAATAAAATATTAATTTAAATAATTTGATTGAATTCTTAATCTTTCTATTACTTTGACTTCAAGTCATTTAAATTCTTAAATAGTTTTTATTTCCAATAAAATTCATGAGAAGGCAAATAAAGAAAGATTGAATAAATTGTGATTAAGTTAAACGTCTGGTCCGGTCAGTCATTTGTAGTGTTAATGTGAGTCACAATCGTTGCATAGCCTGTGCAGAGAGTAGTGGCAGTAATCATACCGTACAGACATTATGGGGCGATAGAGAGACATATGGATTGTTAGCGACGGCGCAACCATTAGTACAATGTATACGCGTTTGGCTCTGAAAATATTTATGTGATGTACTGTTCACTGCTGTATGAGTGCTCCCAACAAACTCTTCACTAAAAATTATATAACTGCTCATTGGCTGACAATGTCTGCGACGGCCCAGAAGTCAAAGTCACTGCTCTAATCATTATGATAATCATTGACAGCACAGTTGCGGCAGAAGAGAGACCAGAATTGTGTTGAGACCAGAATATTGCACACAATATAACACCAGTGGATAATACGGCTGAAGTAGTCATCAATTTTGCAGATCTGCTCAGTTTTCAGTTAACAAGTGGTGCAAATCGAGTAAGACTACAGTAGTAGTGAACAGTACGATCTTTTTGTGTGCAATCATATTAACTGTTAATGAAAAATATTTTTCTTATAAAGTAAACAATTTTTCAATAAAATTATATAAAAATTCTTATAATAATATAAAATAAAAACTTTTTGGTAGAAATCATAAATATTTTAGTTTAAAAACTATTGGAAAATCAAATTTGAGAAATAGAAAGACAAGAATAGCATAGAAATAGACTTTAATTCTCATTAATATAAGAAAAAGCGCTCAAAACTGACTGAAATTTTCGTTTACGTAATTATAAGACTCGAACCAAAGTTTTTATTGACTTAAACAGCAAAGAAAGAAAAACTGAAAGATAAGCCAAAAATAGACAGTAAATCCAATAAAAGTCAAATAATTCAAAGATTTTCTCTGCCGGTGCTGGTCTGTGAGTGTTTTTTGAATACAAACTATCGCATCAAACAATTTGTATGCGATTTAATTCAATTAACTTTTGTACTGTTGGGCAGAAAAAAGTTTTATAAGAGAGCCAGAGAGGAAAGTGCTCTACTTTTGTTTGGCTGGCAATGGGATTCCAGTGTTCAGATTCTGCACCGAATGGCAGTCATATCATCTATTATGCAAAAATGATTGCACTGTACTCTCCACTCACGTCAACGCTTCTTCACCTGATAGTGAATGCGCGCAATTGATTGCAAGAGATCTCTGACTCTGACAAATACGACACAACACTCTCGACCACTACTTCACAAACTCAACACTAAAAGCAAAATATTTTGTCTTCACTGATAAGCTTTGGAAAGAATAATATTTTCCAGAAAAGAAAACTTCTATTTATATAAAGTTTTTTTTTGAATTTCTTCTGTCTTTCCTTTGAATGTCTTCGACACTCGATTACAAACAGTTTTTATTAAACAAGTTATCATTGTTTGAGAATCGTTTGTCACAACTAAACTCATCCATACCTCTACTATCACCGGAATCTTCGACCACATCTTCTACTTCTTCGACCAAATCTTCTGCCAAAGAAGGAATGGGAAGCGCTTTCCGAGTCGTTACGCCTAAACATAACCGCAACGAAATTGGAGGTAAACTTCATTTTCTAATTAATTTTCTTTTTCTTAATTTACTATTGATTTTCGTTAAATATTTAATAATATTGAATGTTATATATAATTGATTTTTCAATTTTCTTTATTCTCATGTGAATCGAGAAAAACAAAATCACGTTTTCTTTTATTATCAATGAAATTACAACTAATTATAGTAATTATAATATTCAATGAAATTATATATAAAACTAATCTTCCCTACGCTTTATTCAACTCATTTATCATTCACTATATATTGAAAATAAAATCTCATTTTTTATTAAACTGATTGACTGATTGATTTGAAAAATGGCTAAAAGTTTTTTAGTACAGACGAGTATTTTATTACGTGTGACTCATAAACGATAGGAAACAGAGATAAAAGTGTATTAAAAAATAAATTATTATTTCGACTAATCATTCAATAATAACATTCGGCGTCAATAAGATTAACTGATTTTTATCTCACGCTTTGAAATCTACTTTCTTTGTTCAGCCATTTAATGCCTAATTTATTTGACGCTTTCAGATATCTTATTACACAACATATCAGTACAATCTTTAGCACATTATTTATCACATCATTCGACTGTTGCCACTATTTATCCCTTTTAAATATGATCCCTATATTTAGTTCAATTTTAAGAGATTTACTGTAAAGTTATTAAATATTAGTTTCACTTCGTTTTGGTTAATCGTTTGTACGTAATATTTAATAGTTTTATGCATTTATTATCAATAAATTTTATAATTTTGTTAAACATAGAGTATTAGGTAATGATTGTATGACTGACTCTATCTGTTCAGGCGATGACTGACTGTCTGTGTTTACCAAAAAGATTATACATTAAGTCAGAGCACAAATAATATGTAATAAAACTGCAAATAAGGAGCCAAAAGGCACAGGGATTAGAGGGCCCACTATTATAATAGTTAACCGATTCTCGTATTTGACTACATCTAAACTTATATCATATAAAATACATTTAATTATTAAATACGTAAATAATATAAAGAGATTTCATAGGATTTATAGTTAAGAGCAGTCATAGAGTTTTGAATATCAAAATAAAAGTATAAATAAATATTCTGAGCCTCATATCAATTGAATCCTATTCTTATTGTGTGCTTTTCATTATCATTAGTTAAGCCAATATTTTGATGCCTGTCTTATTGCCTGTTTCTTCTGATCCAAACAGCACTTAATGTCTTGGCTTTTATTATCTATCAATGAGTATTCACTAATTTTATTGAACAATAATTTTTTTGGTCAAACAGTAAAGATTATTGACAACTATTATGCGATCTTTTTGACTATATTTCTGTATGAAATATATATATTTTATTTCATTTTATTGATAAATAAATGCATTTATAACGTGTGCACTAATAAAAAGTTTGAATCATAAGAATATAACAAGCTGAACAGTTAAATGTTATCACCACTTTCGAAATGATTGGATAGAGTTTGAATTTAGTAGATATTATAGTAAATAGAAATAGTTTTATAATCTATGAATTTGAGGCGAATATTTCAGAAACTTATACAGATTTTCCTAGACATCCAGCCCTTCATTAGCCCACCTCAGTCATTCTCTAGCCATTTCCTAGCCATTCTTCAGCCATTCCCTAGCTTACTCCAGCAATTTATTAGCCCACCTCAGTCATTTTCTAGCCATTCTCTAGCCAACTCCAGCCATTCCCTAGCCTACTCCAGCCATTCTCTTGCCTACTCCAGCCATTCTCTTGCCTACTCCAGCCATTCCCTAGCCTACTCCAGCCATTCTCTTGCCTACTCCAGCCATTCTCTTGCCTACTCCAGCCATTCCCTAGCCTACTCCAGCCATTCTCTTGCCTACTCCAGCCATTCTCTTGCCTACTCCAGCCATTCC
>JAQIWA010003539.1:0-10240 GCA_034693305.1 Eueremaeus valkanovi | reverse complement strand
ATTATATGCACGAATAGATAATTTAAATCACAAAAAGAAAGGGAAAAAACATATTATTTATAATAAAAAACATTTTTTTTCTGTACAATAAGTATTATATATCTCATATCAAGTCTACACAAAAATAAGCCTAAATTCACGTCTAATATAATAAATAGTTATAAAAGTTATACAAAAAAAAGATTTTTTATATAAAAATTTTTGAATTAAAAAATTTATCCAAACTTTATATTTGCATATAATTTGTTGCATATATTTTAAGTTAATTACAGTAAACAAATCAGATTTTTGCCGTCGAGTATCTCATCCTGCACTTTGTCAGATGAGGTCGATATTTCTGCTTGGATTGATAGTATGGCGCAGATGAATGTGGCCACGGTACTGCCCACTGCCAGATACAGAGCCCAACCTGGAACCATTTGAAAGGTTTAATATATTTTATTTATAAAACTAAAATGGATTTTAATGTTCCAATAGTACAGTGCTTGACATCTCAACAGTTGCACTCTTGAATTACGCGCTGCTCAAAATATATATGGATCTGAATGTATATTTTGAGCGCGCAATTCAAGAGTGCAACTGTCTGCATTGATCTTGGCAAAACAAATCACCCTTTTAGATTTTATAATTGAATAAAGCTTATAACAATTTCAAATTATTCTAGTTAGTATTCAATTGCATAAACTGAACAGAGTATAAAACTTATTCAAATGATTATTTTTGAATAAGTCAAATGAGCATGGTTAAATGAGATAAATGATTGTCCAGCAAAATTTACCTATTGTGCAATCACCCAGAAGAAAAAGGTCGGCTTTGACGCCACAGACACGTTCGACGCGATCGGTTCCCCAGCCTTTGATCCAAAAAGAGACTGGATTAGTTTTGATTTAATTCGAATTTAGTTAATTTGATGTGAGCCACAACAAATAAACTGGCTCCTTGGTGCAATAGAAGTTCTATGTAAGTTCATAAATATGAAAGCAATAGCCGGAATAAAATTCCAATAAATCAAGAATAGACTTAATAATAAAAAGTTTACTTTAAAGACATAATATTAATAAATGCTACCTGTGCAAATTGAAAAACCAATAGGGTGCTTTCTAGTTAAAACTTTATGCCAACTGAAGCACACCCTATAAGAGCACTCAATGTTATGCTGACATTAAAATTTAAAATCAATAAATTGTACGAAAAATTTCGACAAAAATGGCATAAAAATGAAGTTCAAGAGTAAAGTAGAGAAAAATCTTTTTTCTCAAACTGTGATAATGACTGTACAAATGAATTTCGGTATAAAAAGCGCTTAAATCATATTGAATTGGGATAACAGGAATAGCACTGTTAACTTGATTATGGGTTCTGACAAGTATTTAGTATTTTTCAGAGAAGAAAAATAATACTAATAAATAAAATGAAACCTAAAGTAAAGAATTCACTGATTTTTTGTTGGCATTAATTCAAAGCCATATCTGTTAGCAAATAGACGACGAATATTAAGAAAGAGTGCATTAAATATAATTTACTACTCGTTATACTCGGAGTTGGTTTCGCTGTTGTATTAACTTTATAGACAAATATTAAGTATTTATTACTCACCGAATGGGTAGCAAAAAATTCCAAGAATATAGAATAAACCTGTTAACATATTGAATAGAATAAATCAGCATGCTCAGTGTGAATTCGGCCATATTTCAAAATAGTTCATTTACCGGCAACCGCTTGTATTGTGCCTGATATTGTGAATATGCTCTTGCGGCAAATACTCCTTTTGCAACAACCTTGGTTAGAAATTAATAACAATTATTCGTTTATTTATATATAATATTGAATAAACTTTTTATTTATTTTGTAATAAAACTAATTATGAGTTCAACACAAATAGCAGTGAAAAGTCTATTTGAAGTCTTACCTAAAAGGCTGGCAATAATAGTGAGACACATAATAGAAACGCCGATTACATAGAAAATTAGTGACGCTTTCCAGGCGTTTGGGAACGAGTTGTTGTCCTGATCTAATCCGGTCACAAATGGAGCGCATTCTGTCTCTAATCTATTTAATTGATATATTTTTGTGCATCGATTGAATAGACCTAAACATAGGATACGAAACGGAAAGTATAATTGAGTTAATAAATCAAATTAGAGGAACAGTTAGTGTATTCCCAATCATACACAATATTTTCAGACCGTTTTGTATCTGAATATTATAATTATACTGTATATCAGTACCAGTCCTAACCCGATGTTACGTTATATCTACTATTTTGAATGCGTCAGTGACTGTACAATAGGAGCCCATATTTGCAGAGATGACTATATCAGAATTGTTACTGAAATATGACTAAAATAGACGTCTCTGCAAATCAGTGCTTCTAATATACAGTCACTGACGCATTAAAAATAGTAGATATAGCGTAACATCGGGTTAGGGCTGGTACTGATATACTGTATAATTATAATATTCGGATACAAAACGGTCTGAAAATATTGTTTATGACTGCCAATGACTCAAAAAGATAGATATGACGTAAGATCGGGTCAGGACTGATGAGCACTAACCCAAAGAGGGCAACAATTCATTGTTATTCAAATTCAGATCAAAACTATTGCCATTCGTTTGCTGTGCAGACAGTTTGGCTGTGATTTGTTTGCTCAGCTTCTTCGGTGGGCCCACCAGCCAAATGGGTGTCCATATTGCAGCCAGCATGGTCAGGGTGGCCACTATAGATAATAAGGTCCAGATAAGTGTACGGGCGGTTACGATCACATAACACATGTTTCTGTAATCAAACGATAAATTCAAACGAAATATCAATTGATGTTAAGCCGAAAAGAAGAATAAAAATATGTTATTATAAACACATTTAGTCTAAAAAGTTTGAAGTTTTGCGAAATCTATTCAAAAGATCTTATTTATTGTGTGAACTCTTTTGAAGCAAACAATGATTGATAGAGCAAACAGAAATGGGGGTAACCAGGCTTGTAGTCAATAGCTAGATGTAATATTTTGGAATTATTTATTGGTTGGGCAAATAAGTCGATAAGTGTACCTGATATTCAGTTAGATAAGTTTGTATCATGCTAATTATGTGAGTTCAGCTGGGTTATGATCAGGGTATTTTTTTAGGTAAATTCAGTGGCTATTACTAAAAGTTTTTTAATAATAAAAGTTATTTTTCCTTTTTTTTGGGCGTATTTTGTGATTTATAATATTTTTTTTATAGTCAGTAGTAGTGTATTAGTGAATGAAAAAGAATTATTATTTTTTTCGCTATTTTTTTATTTAAATTATTTTTTGGGCTAAATTCAGGTTTTGATTCAAATAAAAGATTTTTTAAAGTTTTTTTTTGTTATGAAAATATAATCTAAGAAATAAATTCACATAAATCTGAACACAAAACTTGTCAGAACTTTCTATAAGAATAAAAATAAAATTTATGTGAATTTACTTTATTTTTCTCACAAATATTTGATTCAAAATATTTTCTCTAAAAGTAAAGAAAATAAAAAGTAATAATAATTTTCTTTTGGCTATCAATTCAATTAACTATTCAACTAATGAGTGAAATATAAAAATTATATTTAATTACATCCAAAATAATCACAAAATCGCATAAAAATATTCTTAATTAATGTTAAGAAAATATTTTCATAAATGCATTGAAATTATTAATTCAAAAACCAATTTCTGGACTGAAAGACAAATATCTTATAAATAAATCTCTCATTAAATAGATATTTAAGTAAAAAACAAAATTAATTATTGGAAATAAGAATTTTGTTTTTATTCATTAATATAGTGTAAATTGCCTAAATTCCCTAGATAGTATTTGATTGATGGGTACTTTTATGCATTTATCATTCGTACTAATGCTTAATGCAATTTGATTTGAGCTGAAATGTAAGGAAAATATTTTTGATTCAAAAATCTTCTGCATTTCAAACATTCATATATTAATAGGTTTTGCTTTGAATTTCACATATAATATGATTTACACAGAAATTAAATCTTGAGTTGAAATAAAATTCTCTGAATTATTCAACCATTGCTTGGAATTCACTTCTATTCCATTGACTATTCAATGACTTTACAAGAATTTGAAGCAAAAAAATATATTTTTTTAATTAACAGTTAGTGGAAGTGAACTAATGTCTGAAAATATTTACTTTAAGAGAGAATATATGTAACAAAAATCGAGACTCAGTTATGCTTTGGGTTTGTCTTCAGATTTGTGTCCGAAACAGATATCAACGTAAAAAAAGAGGAGAAAAATCTAAAAATAGTTTTTCATTTATCAATACAATACCACTCATTATAATCATAAATAAATGCATTATTTTTCAAAAATCAACTTTACTTTCAAAAAATCTCAACCAAACAAAAAAAATATCAATTCTTATACCAAGAATATAAACAAAAATAAATAGAAAATAAGTAAAGAATTGATTAGAAAAGTAATCCGACTAATGGTAAGAATAAGTCGAATACCTCTGCAATCAATACTAACGAAGCAAAAGAAAAACTAAAAGAAAATAATAATAAAAACAGACAAATATATAGAAAATTCTTACCCTTTAGTGAACAATACTGTTCTCGTATTCAGAGGAGAATAGGATATACAGAGAATAAGGACAACAGAAATATGATATCCAATACTTATTATTAGAGAATAACGATATTTGATGTCTGACTACATTCACAACAGAGAGACTGCTATTAAGTATTAGGCACTGGAAAGACAGAGAAAGAAAGGGAAGGAATGGGAATGACTCTTGTATTCCACTGCAGATATCGGTTCTTCACTCTCTTTCAGATAAGGAATGGTTCAAATTAGTTGTCTGTCTGTCTGTCTGTGCTCTCTCTGTCTCTCTCCGTCTCTCTCTTTCTCGCTATTCTGTTGTGTTTTTGTTGTATGCGTTGAATGCACTGTACGTTTCGCGCGACACAAACACATTCACATTCAATGGCTTAGCGAAGAGTGGAATGAATTTTCAGTCAGTACTGGCAGTGAGTGCGAGAAATATAACGAGAAATTCTTTTGGTGAGTAAATACTGGCGAACAGATCAGCAGAAAATCCGCACCAAAAAGGCCTATGAATGGCATATGAGATAACAGAGTGAATAAGAGAGTGCACAGAGAGTGGGAAACATAGCTACAGAGAAAACTGTACCGAACATTGAGTTACACTATCGGAACGATTTACACGATTACTACTAACACAGAGAAAATTGAAAAAACTTTTCTGATGTGTAAAACTTGATTTCTAACACAAAAAAGCACTTCAATAGATAGTCGGCCGCACCGGCCGATTGATACAAACTTAATACCACTCCAGTCAGTACTAGTCGTAGCGCACACACGAGTTATACACTTTGTGTTATAGTTTTTATTTTTCTGCCTTTGCCTGCAGTTTGTCTGTCAAACCGTACAGCTGTTGGATGTGGTGTTGGGGCAGACGATCGCTTGATATGGCTTTACATCAAATAGAGTTGTGCTCTGTTTCAGTCAGAGCCAAGTGGGGGCACAGCCGGAGGGGCTGCACACTCACTGTGCCAGTCAGTGGGGATAGAATTGTTTGGGGAGTGAATGACATCCTTCCAGAGGAAAGAGAGGGAAGAGGAGAGAGAATGCCATAACTATAGCCATTAAATGCAAGTTTTTATACTACAGTCGAATCTGTTTATAGTTAACAAAAACTATAGATTTCTTAAATAAACTGCAAATAAATAATAAATAAGAATTATTAGCAAGGATCGATTTAATTTTGAAATCAACCTGATATCTTTTTCAAATATGCAAGTTTCTCATTATATCTAGGTACAAATCTAATGCTGTACATTATGATTCTTATTTTAGGAATAAATTAAATAAACTATCAAGATGCTTTTCGATATTTTTGTTCAAGTATCAACCAAGTATTTTTGTTGCAAGTATATAGGGCTTGGACTGTATGCATATTTGTGGGGCCTTTTAGGAGAGACACTAATACTCTCTTCCAATATCAATACGACTGACAATTCAAAGCCAGAAATTGGAGGGAATTTGCATTTTATTCATGAATTTTCAAAGCTCTGGGTTTGCACTACAATTAACTTCTCTACTGAACAATCAATTGTTATATAAGAATATTATTCTGTATTTCGACTCTATTTTTGCCCATTCTTTGAGTATCGAAAAAAATTGTATACACAATGAGTTTGTGATGCGTTTGATTGAAAAATTATATATTTGTTTCGTTTGATTATATATTTGTTTATTTGAATTCTTATTCTTCAAAACAATTATTATTCAATTCAAATGAGTATTTATTTTATGCAAAATATTATAATCTCTTCGCTTCTCATATAATCATTATTATTCATCAATTCATCTGTGATTTGGCTGAAGAATGTCTGCCAGAAAATGATGTTTTGAAAGATATATAATAAAAAATAGTAATTGAAAAACAAATTCCTATTCAATAGCTTAATAACTATTTTACTCGTGAATAGTGCGCAAAAAGCACCAGAGCCTGAATAGGTCGTAAAAAATTTTGAGCTCAGTTTTCAGTCATTAAAATTCAGTTTATGTAATATTTTGCCTGAATTTTCAATTCATAAATATTCGGAATCTTTATTAGAATCGATAAAGTCTTGGGAAAAAATTGAGCTCTGTATAAATGATGCATGTCAATTATTTTGATATTAATATCATGTTTGTTTTAGTAATTAATTTTTGGCTATAATTGCTAATTATAATAAATAAGCAAGGGTGATCAAGCTTAGATTATTCAGAAATATAATATTTGAGTCTACTTGGCAATGTTTATCATGATAAATTATATAGCAGGCACAAATTATAGGTATATTATTAATTTTGACATGAACATTTATTATTTATTCGTATGCCAGACTAGTTTTTGTTTGTGCAAGTTGATTTTTTTTAATTGATTATTTTTGTTAGTATTAAGGCATTAAATGTAACTTAATATTAGTTATTTATAGTTGGAAGAGCTTGCGCATCACTGATTATTTTTTGAGTTCAAAAGTATAAATTAGTCTGACCTGAAAAGCACTGTCTGCTATGCTCTAGCCATCAATTGATCCGAGCATGAGATTGAATATATCCGACACAATATATTCTCCCTTTAATAACGACTAAACGAATAATTATTTTTATTATATTTTTTTTATTTATAATTTTTTTGCGCTTTTATTCCTTAAGTCAGACTAAACGATGAACAGATAGAGCCCTAACTGTGCATTAAATAGGATTTATTAATATAACTGAAAAATACTTCTTATTATTCTTAAATTACAATATATGTGTCACTCATTTAATCTCATTTAAGCGATTAATTCATAGATAAGATAGTAATCGGGTTTTTAATGTTGGATATAATTATTGGATTTCAAGATTTATTTTCTTCTTTTTGTTTTAAATTAAACTCTTTTTTTTCTGTATTTTTTTTGTTTTGTTTATATGTTTATAGATTTTTTTTCTCATCTTTTTTTTATTTAAATATTTTTTTCTTTTTTTTTGTCTTTTATATACCTATGGGTTATATAAGCGTTGAATTGATTGAAATATTTATATGTGTTTTAAATATCAACAAAAAAATGATTTTAACAACATTTTTAATGATTGCTTATATACTGTAATAATAGTGTTGTTTGTTATCTATTCAATCGATTCTTATGATTGATTGACATTTCAATGATATTCAAAGTAAACCTTAAAATAATTTTGTATTATTTGTTATATTTCTGAAGCATTTGTTACTTTTGAATGCATTTGAATAAATTTTTGTCTCATATAAAGGATGAGCAAGCTCACACATGTAACTGATATGAGAAACATTCAAGATTTAAGCAAGATTATATTACAGCCGAAGCGTATGCACTCAATAGATAATTATATGCAAAATAATACTTCATTAAACTTTAAATAATCATTTAATCAAGATTATTTGTGCCTTGCCCCCTTGCCTGTGCCCGTCCAGAAGAGACTGTGTATTATCTGCTGTTTTGTTGATTGTTTATAAATGTTTTAAAAAAGTTTTTTTTTCTTAATTGACTTTCATTGTAATGAACAACAATATAGAGTAAGTAATAATAAAATAGTAATTAATAAAAATTCATTTCCGAGTTATTATAAACTTTTTGTTTTGTTTTTTGTTTATTATTTAAACAGACAATACATCATAAATAATATCCAAAGCTATCGAAACATTAAATCTTTTTGTTTGCCAAAAGGTTTTACTGTATTTTCACGAATAATGTATCAGACATTCAATGAATACAAAAAATTATATCTAAATATAAATATAGCGATAAAGTGCTGAAAATTTTATTTTACAGAACCGTTCCGTCGCATCGGAATTCAAGTAAAACTTTTATTTTATTTTAATAAAAATAAACACAAACTGAATACAGAATATAATTTATAAATAGATTTATGAAACAAAAAATTATTTCCCGATTATTCTCAACAAAAATAAACAATTCTTAAGGAGTGATAATACACGAGACATATACGCAAGTCGTTTAAAATTATATACTCTGTTAACAAATTGTTTCTAAACTAAAAATAAAAAGAGTTTTTTCTCTTGTTTTTGTTTTTGTTTTATTAGAAATTTGTTTGAACTTAATTGACACAAATCTTGTGTATAAAAGAAAAAACTAATTTAAAATAAATTAGAAAATAATTAAATATTATATTTAATTAATTAAAAACTGATTTATTCTGACAGTTCAGGAAGGATTCAGTTGACTGCTTATCGTTAATCATATTTGTTCTGTCATAATATTTGACATTTCTCTTTTTTGTTTTTTTTCAAAAGCAACATGCTAATTTTCAATTGATTTAATACAGTTTATTTCTTTACCGGTAAGTTTTATTTTGCTTCAATACGGGTGAATGATCTTGTTAGTATATTTAAAATAAAATGCACTAGATAAAATAGCTATTAGCTAGTTTGATATTCGGTTGTGAGCAAGTCAAAAATATTGATCTTGATAAGTAGGATGAGATAGTATAAAAGGTACGTTTAATTTGTCACTGACAAGAGTTAAACTTGTGAATCCAAGAACGTTTGAATTTTGATTCTTGATGGTTTCAGTTCAACTCGGGTTTAATTTTTGACAAACATTTGACAAAATTATTTATAAATGTTTTAGATTTGTCTTAATCTCAGTTTTAAACAAAATGTTTGAACAACTCCTTTGAGTTTTGTACTATTGGCTGTCCCCCTGGGTCTAGTGTGGTTACCCCACACAGGACTTATATTTGATTAAACAAATAATTTCTCTGTTAATTCATTTGTGAGAGAATTTCTGATTGAATTCAAAGCTTCAAAATTTATTTTTCATATTTGATGTGATAAGAGATGACAAGAAGATAGACAACAGATATATGTTATGCACGATATGTACAGAATATCGTAGCAAAAGGTGAATAAAAATTATCATCGATTCTAAACATAATTAAATCATAACACGAGAGCTCAGTATTAGAAGAGATTATATTTTTGTGTTTCGTCTCATATCAGAGATGGAAAGACTCGAAGAGAAAAATAATAATAAAATTCCCAAAAATATTATACAAAACATAAAAGTTATACAAAAAAATATGAAATAGAAAACAAAGAGTTTTTGTTTATTTTCGTAAAAAAATCTTATTATGTATTGAGTTGTGTTCTCACATGAATTCATATAATAATAGTCTCTTTAAGATAATTATTGTCTGTTTTACTCTTAAATCTGTTATTATTTTTCTGAAAGCGAACTAAAGTTAAAAATATAGTAAAAATATTTTTTTTCTTATCAACAAAAATATATCTTTCATCCGGAACATCACAGACAGAACAATAGCAATGATACTATTTTATGCACATCTCTGTATAATACTCTACTCTAAAGCGCACTCATTGGGTGGCACTCATAGCTCAACACCAAAAAGCTTTACAATAATAGCAGAACAGTTACGGAGAAGATATAAATCAGTATAAAAATGATTGCAATTTTCTTCGTGTCTTCTTTTTGCTTCAATCACTGCCCAGTATTTTGTTGATCTCATTACGTAGACCTGGATTATTCATTATCTACTCTACTATGCTATCTGTGCTCTCTTTGCCAATAACTCTATTAGATGTGAGCCTAAAGCAGAATAACATACGAAAGAGCTCTCTCTCTCTCTCTCTCTCTCTCTCTCTCTCTCTCTCTCTCTCTCTCAATCTCTCTCTCTCTCCATCTCTCCATC
>JAQIWA010003538.1:0-10240 GCA_034693305.1 Eueremaeus valkanovi | reverse complement strand
GCAAAAAAGTGACGACAAATATAATGATTGAGTAATTAGTACTGTAGACACGACTGGCCACTTCTCGGCACCGGCAGTAACTGTGATTGCCATATGTGAATGCAATGGTTTTGGTTGTCCACAGTTGTGGTGACGCCAACAGTGTTGCCAACAGCCATATGCCTGACATCACACAAACACTTCCATATCTGTAGTGCTTTCCGATTCTCATCGGGTGAATGACTGCCAAATACCTAAAAGTATAAAATCAAGTTTGTTCTAAAACAAAATCATATTTTCAATGTTTGTGTGCATCTAATCCTTACTGATGAATAAGAATTGAAAACCTTTCGACAAAAATATAAATCTCTTAAAAATATTTATTATATTTTCATTTCTAAACAGAATATTATTTTATTTACAATTCTATCGAAATTTGTTTTCATATTATCTTTGATTTTATTTTTCAAATTTTTTTTATAGATTTTATATTTTCAAAACAATATTCAAAATCAAATCAAATAAATATAATGTTTTCCAAAAAATGTTATATTTTTAAACCACGTCATTATTTTTCAAGCTTATGCACCGGTTTGAGTGAATATACCCATGAATTCTTTGAATATCATTAAAATTATCCGGATCACCGTAGAATATTTAACATTGACATTGACATAGACTCAAATAATTCTATTTATAAAACAAGAATCTATTTTCAATGCAATATATGTTAGTTTGGATTCAAAAATAATTGGAAAATCTTTTTTACAGTCGAAATGTTTTTTAAGTCCAATTGTTTTTATGATTTTTTTTTAAATTCTTTATTTTCTTTTCATTTCAAAATTCATCCTTCAATCTAGTTGTTGATTCAATTTAGCTTGCCGTTTAAAGAGTAACTGGCCCGTATTTATTTTGTAAAATAATTATTTGTACAGTGCTTGACATATAAACAGTTGCACTATTGAATTGAGCTCTTAAAATATTCAATAAAATCCATATATATTTTGAGCGCACAATTCAAGAGTGCAACTCTTGAGATGTCAAGCACTGTATATAACTAGAAAAATAATAACTAATCGGAAAAAAATGAGTTAAAGGCGGATATGAATGACATGACTGGATATAAATTATTATTGATTTCTACTTAAATTACCGGAACCTGAATTTGATAAACACTTTTCGCGTTCTGTTTTGATAATCATTTTTTCACTAATATTTAATCGATAAATAAAAAAATATATTTTACTCTAAACTGATACTGAATATAATTGCTTCCTATCTATCATATTCGCAAATTAGCTTGCATAATTAGATGAAAATATTGAATATTCAGCTTATGCTTTATAATACCCTATAGAGCCTATACTGTATTTGTATGAAATTCACTTAAAATTGTTTTATCATATGATAAAGAATTTTGTTTCTCTGCTTTTAATTATCATTTTTTTACTCCCTTAGCAAATAACAGGAAATAGGCGCCATTTCGTATTAATATGAACAAGATCAATATGTCCTTATGCAAAGTTACTTATTCTTTAAGATTGTCTTCGCTATAAATAGAGTAAAAATTGAATTATTTTTTTTGCATAAATTCCTTCACTTTATATATAAATATAATACGATTTATATATTTTATATTCAAATAAGTTTTGTTATATTTCTACTTAAGATTAGTTTTATATTTTTTTTGTTCGCTTTGTATAACAGCATTCAATGCAAGAATATTCTGTAAGCAATTATTTTTATATTTTTCTTATACAATGTGAGCAATAAGTATTGCAGAGAATTATAAATCCTTATTTAAGCATGATCATTGTAAGCAAACTTGATAGTTTCAATTTTAGTACCACATGTGTACCACATCTCTGATTCAAATGATTATTAAATTGATTTCTATTATATTATTTGATCTGAAAATAAAAAAAATTATTGAATTATTATAATTTAATGCTCCGATCATTTTGATGATCGAATTGATAGGCAATTATTTTTCAATTTTTTTCATAAAAAGAAAGAAAAATCAAAATATTTTATTCTAATTGGAAGCGTAGTCAAGATCAGTCTTAACCCGATGTTACTGTATATCTACTTATATGACTGTGACTTTAAGATAGAAATACAGTTCTTATTTCTGACTCAAATCAGTCCAAATTTTTTCAAATGTGTACCTTGATAGCTTTTGAGGAAACACTATTCTGAATGCTATTAAATGTTTTAATTAATTATTTGAACCGAATATTAATATGGTTGACCTCTTCCTCGTATATCCGGGCAAAATCCGTTTTTACCGTAGATTTTCTAATTTATTAAACATATATTTTCTGTTAAAACAATTGAATAAAGCATTTTATAGTATCCCGGATAAGTTTCTCATCCAAGGTTATCCAAATTTGAGACCGCAATAGAAACAGCAGGCAAATTAGTGTGCATCATAGTCAGTCATTAAATAGATAAAACGTAACATCGGTTTCTGATGAATTAAGATTTAATTAAAATTTATGAATGAGTTTAAAATTAATTCAACCGAATAAGGGTATTATGAGCCGGAACTTGTGTCAGCTCTTATCAGAATCATTTATTTTCTTAAAAATTCTTTATAATCTGTATAAATAATTATTAGATATAAGTTATATCATATAACGGACCAAGGACATTGAAGTGCATATTTTTAACAAGATTTGAATTTTTAAGGATTTTTTTATGGAAGTGCTTTTTGATTGCAATTTATTAGTAAACAAGCCAGTATACATTAATCTATTGTAATGAAGATTTCTAATGACAATAATCTTGGTAATATAACTATTAAAAGATAATTAGATGAATTGTTATTCATGTCTTTAATATCAATATTTCAAAGCATTAGCTGTACTAACAATGACAACAAAAGATTAAGAGTTTATAAATATTTTATTTTTCATGATTTAAATTGTTTTTAACTCTGCTTTCGATGAAAAAGAGGAGAATATAGTTTTGTATCAGAGCTAAAATTGAAGCAAGAGTATAATTGTGTGAAATGAAGGGTAAAAAGTTTCAAATAAAAAATTTAACAAGGAACTTTAGAATAGATAGATGGGTCAAATTTGAGACATTTTGAGTTAACACTTGTTTTATTCTCATTTCCATTTGGTTTGAATTTAATAAATAATAATTGAATTTAACGCGAGTTAAAAGTTAATCAAATATTTACGTGAATTCAAACAAATTATTCAGAATTTAAGGAAAAATATATGTTTTTTTTGCAGACAAACCTTTCTATAGCTATGACTGTAAGCGTTACGACTGAAGCACACAATGAGAATATAGTTATGAATTGTGCGAACGGACAGAGAATGTCAGGCAATACCCAACGGCCTAACATGAAGTCAGTGAATGTGATCGGAATGGAGAACAAAGCCATCAATATGTCTGAGACGGATAAGTTGATCAGATATTTGCGAAGTTCATTAGAACTGCGCTTCGAGTAAATCAGGACAACTATCGACACCAGATTACCCAACAGTGCCAACAGGGATGTCAGCAAATAAACTGTGGTCAACAAAAACTGTTCCCACTTTTCAAAGACTTCCGGGTGAGGTATAGATCTTCTTCCAGAATCCAAATCACTTGAATTGTCGACAGAATTGTTGACAAAATCATCGAATATACTGATCGTCAGATTCGCAGAAAAACTATTCACTTCGTCAGACATTGTCTCACAAATTGAAATGAAATAAATATTTTGCTCTCTTTTATAGAAACTTTTTAACCAATAAAACACTTAATTCCGTCTAAAAAATATAGTCGGCTTAGTGTTTAGCTTGCTTAAATACTTCATCTCTATCCTACGTATATTTTATATACCGGTATAATATTATATCTGTATTTCAGACACTCTTCTTATATTTTATTGAGTAATACAACAGAAATACTGAAAACATAAGGTCTGAAAATGTTTAGCTCTGAAGAGGAATAAGTATTGATCCGAAAGACTTCAGTCAGACTACGCCTGCAATGAATTTCATATTATTTTTAGCACTCGTTTTAATTATAGCAAAAACAAAGATTTATATTGAGCTCAAATTAATTAAATGTTTCTCTAATTTGAAGTAATTATAATTAAAACTGTTTATTATGTTTGTCATAATTATAATAATTTGCGGCTGATTTTAGAGCACAGGTATTATATAATATAAAGTGAATGCGCGCGCGCTTTATACTGATAGTGCATCCGAAGAGCAACAGGCGATCAAAGCAACAGATAATGTATTGATATTATGAATGTATGAGAAAAACACTACTTCTGTAAATCAATTCTTATTATTTGCGTATATAATAGGGTTAGCATTGATACAAATCAGGTATTAATCACAACTATAAGTAGACTTTACAGTCAATGACCACTAGTTTAAAAGTATTGTAGTTTTTGTTATAAAAATAGTTTTTGTAAGCTTTAAGATTGATATTAATGAGCAAATATTCCCTTGTTCAATCTATTCTTTCTTCAAACAGACAAATATACAGAAAATAAAGTATATATTAATTTATTCTCTAAAGAGTTACGAAATCTTTAACACATTTTTAATATAAAAAAAAATTTCTTCACTTTTTTTTGAATATTTGTTTGAATTAATGAAAAATATTTTATTAGATTCTGTTTCTGAATATTATTCGAGTCTTTAATAATTTCTAATTTAAGAAAAATGATTTTTTTGTCAGTATTTAATGAATTGTCTGCAGTTTTTTTTGAATAATTTATTGGAATAAAAAAATAATTGAGAACAAGACAGTACACTAAGATAATAACTCCCATGTTCTTTAAAAAAAGATTAGAAGGATTAGAAAACTTTTTTTAATTAATAAATATTTTTTTCAAATCAACAAAATAATCAAAGAATGAAATTGAATGAAAAACATTGTTTTACTCTGAATATTAGAAGATAGCGATAACAGGAATTTGAAATTATAATAATTATTAAACATTTTTTCATTTTTCAACCAATTTTATTCTTACGTATGTTGTACATACATTAAGTTAATGAAAATATCTACAATATAAACTACGACATATTTAAATATTCAAAAACATTGCCTAATTCTTAGGACCGATTAATCAATAATTTTTTCGAAAATAATTTTCTTTAATATACTTTACAAATAAAAAATTCCCGGAATTTATAAGAAAACTGTTAAAAAATAAGCTTAACTTAAACTTAAGTGAATTTATCTGAATATTCTCTCTTTTATTTGCAAAATTGAGAAATCGTAACCAGGTGAAAGTTGCAGCAATTGTTTTCATATTTTATTAAATTAAAATTAAAATATAATTAGAATATAATTCAGAATAATATCGAAAACATATTTTTGTATTTTAATATCTTTGTATGAAATTATTGAAAATACTATATGCAGTTTAAAACCAGGTAATATTTTACCGGGTACTGTACTCAGATCTTTTTAGAAATAAAATGCAATTGGTCATTCATTTATTTTCCTTATCCTTTGTAAAAATCGTTGAATTTTTTCTCTAATTTTCGCTTCCGTATCAACAGGGGAAGGGAGGGGTCCATCAACCATCCAATAACAGAGTGGGTCAGCCTCAGCCGAAATTCTTGGGAGCTCTATCTCTGTACCCCTTAATTGCCTATCTCTGGTATAAATAAAATATTTTTAATTAAAATATTTTTTATCCCATTTTTATGAGTAAATTATGAATCAATGAATACTGTCTATGCATTCACTCCCATAAACTGCAATTGCTCTTTGGGTTCATTCGTGAGCTGAGCGGACAGTTGTATGCTTTGGCGAACTCAGGTATGTTGGCTAAAGTTGTTCTAACTCTGGTATCTTCCGGACTGTAAGCATCCAGTGCTAATTGCATGGCTAAGAATTGGTCCGATTGACGCGAACACCAGATCTGGTGATATTAGCAAAATTAAATCTTGTTTAATTCCATATTATCAGAAATTGTATCAGGCATAAATATGTTACGTTTGCAAACGATGAGAGCAACAATTTTCATCCGTGTCCTGGCAATTTTAGAATACGGCCACCATGCTTCTTTCTGTAGATTTCCATTGCCTTTGAATTGAAAAATATTTTAATTTTTTGTGAATTTCATTTGAGACGGAATGTTTAACTCAAAAATATGCAAGGTAATCAAGACAATGTTCAAATTGACCTTTGCAGTGGACTAATTTTTTTTATCACTAGGTTTTACCGATGAATATACACTAATTCTATCGAAAATATTATATATAAATATAATTTCGGTTTTCATGGTTTCATCTGAACTGATATATTGATAAAGCATTTATACATAACAACAGGAAAGTACTTAAGATTAAACTGTTATGCGTGTACTGGGTCAAATCTATTAAAATACAAAATAATATCGAAAACATATTTTTGTATTTTAATAAATTGGTTCTGTGAGAAATCATTGAGAATTCTATTTGCCGTTTAAATTTACCTGGTAATACTGTACCCAGATCGTAATAAACTGCAGTGCAATCGGTTATGACAGAGATAGGCAATGGGGGGTACAGGTAGGGGTATACCCCCTATGATTTTACTGAGGCATACCCCCTCTAATTTTCGATCTTTTTGAGGAAAAAACGCGAAAATGGGGGCACTTTTGGCCCTCAAATGTCATTCATTGTACCCCTTTTGGCAAAATTTTTTGCCATACCCCCTGTCATCAGACCCATTGCCTATCTCTGGGTTATGACTAGCGATGACTTCAATTGGCATTTTATGCCAAAAGACTCAACGTTTTGTTTGGGCCAAACCTATAGACAGGAATCGATTCATATATGCTGTGACAGAACTTACGAGTATTGATGACATGAGAGAAATTGTTATTAAGTGTTGATAAACAGTAAGAAAATGAGTATATCTTAAATGAATTGAACTTATGATGCGCTGATGATCCACATATATCTTGAAGCACATTTCATTTACCCTGAATATACATTGATTTTCGCTGATTATTCACTGCAAACTTAAAGAAAGTTCATTTAAATAAGGTTATGGAATGTAATGATATAATCCTAAACCTATTTGAATGCAAATAAATGAACAGCGCCTTCCGTTTCTCATCGGCTGAATGACTGCCTTATACCTGAAAGCAGTCTTTTCCAAAAATTTTTGCCTGATGAGAAATGACCAGTGTCCTTTATAGTAAGCAAACTTTTGTGAACTATGCACATTCAAAAAGTTTATAAGTTTTGTCTAAGTTTTGATTTTCTCCTTCACTCGACTCATATTTATTTTCCGTCTCATTACTAAAATAGCTTATAATGTCTTCACTAACCTTTCACCTTATATTGTGACCTTTCTTATTTGAATAAATATATGATTAGACTCAATAGAATATTAAAAATATTTTGTTTAAAGTCCTCTAACGACAGCTTTGGAAAGCCTAAAAGTACAAAATCAAATTTGTTCTAGGACAGAATCATATTTTCACTGTTTGTGTGCATCTAATCCTTACTGTTGAATGAGAATTGAAAATCCTTTGACACAAATATAAATCCCTTAAAAATTTTTTTGATTACATTTTTAATAAAATAATATTCAGTTCAGAAATGAAAATATAATAAAAATTTTTAAGACATTATTATATTTTGATTTCTAAACTGAATATTATTTTATTTGAAATTTAATCAAAATTTTTTTAATTCCGCTTCGGTTGTAAAAAGGAGTATAACATTTGTCCGCCAATCCTATCCAAATTTATAAAAGCTGTAACAAAATCAACATAAAATTCAGTCATTTGATGCCTAAAACTGTACAATTTAGAGTTGATATGAAACAAATAAAACTTTACGAATAAATGTTGACTGATCTGATTGCTGATATATTGTGACGGCTAATTGCTGTCTTAGCCTCTCTTTCCGTTACACCAAAAAATACAACTACTGATAAACAAGTGGGCTGGAGGTGTCAACCCCTGATTGTTCTGTACACATAGTGAGTCGCTACATAAGATGAAATCAGTGGGATCAACTCCCTAGAGCAGGCCCGAGCACAATTAGCGTTATTTCACAAAGCAAGACCAACTTTACACAACGGTATCTAGCCTTCGAAGCCGCGCCCATTCATCATGACACTTACTTAACCACTGTTTGGCATATATTAGCGTGATTTAGGAACAAATTACACAGACCTAGTCTCCCGGCAGGCCGCCCACACATCCACTGAAGACATGAATCGCGTCCAAACACAAGCGTGCTGAATAATCTACACACGCGTTTATGAACTTGAATTTTGTGCGGAGGAGAGCCCGTCTCATTCATCGCCACCTACACACGTCTGCTGATAAATCACCATTGCCAAACACACCACGGCCAATTACTAAATATCCATAAATTTCGAACTATCCAACACTCGAACTACCTTCACAACGGCTTGAACATCAAAAATTGGAACTGGAACATGCTCCAGGACCACAAGCTTACCACAAATAGTGACACAACACTTGAAAAATCGTGCGTTAATGCAACAAATGAGTGAACCATACGCTAAGATGACGTTGGACAGATCTCAACGGCTGTGCAGTGATAGTGATAGTACATACAACGACACCTTAACAGTTTGGAAAATAGAATTATTTTTCCCAGTACTACTTTGAGAAAGGAATCGCCGAAGCTTCCAAGACGTCTTCCACATTATAAATTGTTAACACATCCGCAGAACTTAACCATTTTCCGTAACACTCAACTAACTATTATGAATAAACAGAATCAACCGGATGCTGGTCCAAGAGGACAAATAGTGGCATAAATTCCATCACTTCAGCACACCCTCTTCAAACTCAGCCAGCAGTTGACGATTTATCTGACCTGTGTCTGATGGCACTTCAATTGGCGATAAACTGAACGTCTCGCCACGAATAAGTTGCTCCGTCTACATCACTGCATACGCAGTGGTACCGCCGGAACATGCGTGGGTACAACAGCACCGCAACATCAACAGATTC
This sequence comes from Eueremaeus valkanovi, assembly GCA_034693305.1. NCBI lineage: Eukaryota > Metazoa > Arthropoda > Arachnida > Sarcoptiformes > Eremaeidae > Eueremaeus > Eueremaeus valkanovi. The sequence goes on along the minus strand of JAQIWA010003538.1, from coordinate 1,302 downwards.
AACAATTTGCACCTTGATCACATTACGGGCATCCACTGCGAATACCAGCAGCTCAACGATAATCGCAACACTTGTTTCAATCCCTTACAAAGGCGGTGACTACAACAATGTCAGAAGAGCGTAATCTTTACACCGGCATCTAACGCAAGAAACTGGAAAGCGTTCGCACGCCAAACATCGTTTCCATTTAACCCAAATATTCCGCTCATACAGACTTCACGACAACGAGACCATAAACACGTATTTCAACGGTAAAAACAAAATAGGATTTTGCCGTTGGTTTAATTTGTTTGTAGTCGTCTTCATGACGGCAAACGTCATTACAAACATCGGCAAATTATCTTGTCCTATCAATCACAGAAGGCGTTAAAGTTCATCTCCACAAACAGGTAGTAGATAACTGGAATGACTAGCAAAAAAGGTATTCACTTCCGCATGCCAGATGTTCAGACGCGACAAACTGCAAACAACGTTTACCAGTCAGTTAGGCTAGACATCTTGCCCAACAGCGCTCAGATAGAAGAAAGAGGACGCCTACGACAAGGTTTACCGCCTACTGACTACACATTTGATTTGGTCAAGCGCCGAATCCTCTCTGATCGACCAGACCAACAGAAACTCACTCCTAAGTATGAAATAACATATGAAGTAACCTCAACTCAAGCACAAGTAGACGAGAAAATCATAAGCCTGGCTTTAATTGTTGTTCGGTTATTGTTAACGGCTGTCAACTCTTGCCATATTACATATATTATGAAGTTTTTTTTCGACCTCGCAGTTAGAATCCAATGTAATATTTTGCTCTCAATTCTTAATAGGTAAATTTGATATTGGGTTTTTATTGTCACTGATTTGCCCGAATGATGACCTTACGAATACTTGCCCGACAGAATTCTCCCGAAGCTGGCTTAAAAGTTTTAGTTTCAGCGTGACGGCTTCCTACACTCATATTAGCCATCTGACCCCTTGTCACCTCACGGTGATCAAGGATCAGTGGTCATCACAATATTATTTATTTTTCCACTTTTAGCCATATCACTCTGTCGTGTCTGTATGTATGTATGTTTGTTTGTCTGTACGTGCACCATTGTTGTAAAAATTTTAAGTTAAATTAATTTTTAGATTTTTCAACATTTGTCTCGTTGTTAGTACAGCTATAGCAGTGTTACTACAGCTAAATACTATAGTTATGAATTATAATTAGCCCAATTATCTTTTAATGCCTATATTATCAAGATAATCCCGAATAGATCTAATGTATGCTCCCTGGTAATTACGTTCTTGCTTGTTTGTATTTTATTA
>JAQIWA010003537.1:0-10241 GCA_034693305.1 Eueremaeus valkanovi | reverse complement strand
TTCTTTTCTGATGTCACACAAAAATTTCGTCCAGAAATTAATTTCAGTAAAATTCGATCTAAGAATCACTGCTGTATATCATGTAATTCAATATATGATAGCAATGAATATTAATGTCATTTAATTTAATCACAATTTCTTTTATCGATTAATTATATCACAAGTCATATAAATATTAATAGTTATGATAATTAAAGTTTGCTTTTTATGATAATTAACTTATTTTTATAGATCTATAGCTCTATTAAGACAGACATTAAAAGTTGAAGATTCGGTGGAAAAGAATTTGTACTAAAATTCTAAATATTCGATAAAAATATACTAAAATAGTATTGAAATTCGCGCAAACTGTTTGTGAAATTATGAAAATTATATAAAATATTGTAATTATTTTCGTCGAAAAATGATTATAAAATTCTTACGTTTCAGTCAGTCTATCGATAAGAATATATAGTTTTGATAAATAATTATAAATTAAATAGAATTTATATATAAATAATAATTGAAAGCCTAATCCAGTGTCAAATATGAAGAGAATATTGTCATGAAATCAAGGGTTCATTCTCTTGGAACTCATTAATTGTCTGGTTCTGAGTGTCAATGTGTTGGCTCTCATCCAGTCTTCTGTTGGAAGCGATGGCTTCTCTGACAGCCTTCTGTTCATCACTCAAGTGTCCGGTGCTTTGGAATATGCCATAAGAAAAATATATAATAAACCCTAAAATGCAAACAAAAGAAATCGAAATGAAAAACAAAATCAAGAATTTTATTGTTGTCGAGAATATCAGTCAAAACATTTGGAAATACATGAGAAAAATGAGAGACAAGAAAATGATTTCAATGATAAAAGTCTTTCAAAAAGATCGATAACTATTCGTAAAGTAATTGCAATTAAGTTTACAAAAGAAATAAAATTCAGATCAAAACGTAAAATGAAAAACAAATAAATCGAAAAAAATGTTATTAATAATCAATCAATTAGTTTAAGAAGTCTTTAATATAACTGAAGTATAAAATATGAGTAAAATGTATAACAATATCAATGATAACAACTTTAAACTCAAAGAATCAATGCTTAAAATTAATACAATTTTCTTAATATCTATTTATATATTAGTTTTAAAATTATATATAAAAACAATTTGTTCTGTAAATAATCGAATCAAATATTTTCGTTTAAAATATGGGAAAAACAAATTGAAAAAACAATACAATAAATCAATTATCAGATCATTATTAAAATCGAGTTTAAAAGCGACAAAATTTCTAATAATCTCATAAATGAAATGAAAAATAAAAATTAAGAAAACACTTTCAAAACTAATCAGTGTCTGAATAAAAATATTTTACAAACATATAAATAGTTATATATATTATATAAATATTTAAAAATATAATAACATTTCATTTCACTGTATTTTTATATTAAAGGAATTCAAAACACGATTAGAAAAAAATCAAAATATCATATATCAGAAAATATGATGTGTAAACATGTTGATGGCTCATATGATTACCCTTGTCAATTTACGCCAAATTATGGATAGTATGTTATTAATGATAATTATATTTTAGAAAAATACTATTTCAAGTCAAATATTGATATTTCAGTTTAATTGCAATAATTTCAAATGGGGTATTTATATGACCAGATGAGCTAGATTATATTGATTATATTTGTTCTACTTGTTGGCAAATACTTTAAGTCGAGTTAATTTTAAATTCATTAACGATTTTCATATACAGTATTTCTAATTAATTTTCGGAACTTTTTTTTTGTTTTGTTTATAACTTCTATACAAATCCAATGCAATAATAATAATGTCTTAATTGAACTATAAGTAAGCTATTAATTGAATTGACAAATAATCAATAATTTAGAGAATAGCATGAATTGAGGATCGATTGGATTGAATGCCATAATTAAGCGTAAATTAATATAATAACAAAGCTATCAGTAATACAATAGAATTGAATAAATTGATCGAAATATTAATTTCCATATTATTTATGAATGATTTTGAATTGTATTTCAAAACTAATAACAAATTAGTCTTAAAATAAATAGATTTGAATGACTAGTGATTTATGGCAACGGAATTGTCTTTAGTCTCATATTTGACAGCCGGTTGCTTTTTATCAATCCTCTCATTGCTGTTCCAAAGGCCGTACAGAACATAAATGCTTAGCCCTATTAGGAAAGGTATAGTGAGTTAAGGTATAGACAACAGTAAAGCCAATCACTCTATAGAACCACAAAATATAGTTTCAAACAAAAGAACAGTTGTTTTAAATGAGATCAAGGAATGGATTAGTAGTAGTGCAATGACAGGAGAGGGAGAGGACAGAGGTATTTATAGGAATAGGATAATAACATGGATGCTTACCGATGAACATCCAAACGCCAAATCGAATCCATGTCATTGTCGACAGTTTGAGCATTAGATAGAAGTTTACAAAAACACTATAAAAAGTAGAGATTTTTGTGAAAAAAGGTTTGAAAATATATTTTTTCAAAGCATACCTCAGGACAGGAATCCACGGAACAAGTGGTACCTATAATAGTGGTATAGATTAGTGACAAATCGGACAATAAATGAATGAATACCTGAAATGATATCCTTTTGGCAGAGGATGGTTGAGTCGAGAGCGCAGTTATTGTCACGATTAGGACTAAGAAGACCACAAGAACACTGACGAGAGAGGTCACGTCCTTATTGGCTAATTTGTCCTCCAGTGCCACCAACAAGGAGTCAAATATGATTAAGAGTGCGCCTAATAGTGGATCCAAATAGAAGTCAGAAATATATGAATTAAATTGTGTTTAAAGTAAATAACGATTAATAATGTTATTATAGTTTTGATTCATACAAATGGAAACAATTAATCCGACAGAAAGTTTGGAAGAAAGTGGTGTGGGTGAAGTCAAACGGTCGACATTGAACGTCTGGCGCAACACAGCCTTAACTGTGTAAACATCGTTATCATTGGAATCGCTGGAACTGCCGACAAAGTGGTTCGTATTCATTGAGTTATCAGATCCGGGAGAAGGGAACGGCTGCTTATGATCCTCTTTGTATCTAAATATTTATTCATTCAATTAATTACACAAAAGAATAAAAATAAAGACAAAATGTTTTGCGGAAAACAAATAACAAAATTAGAGAAAAAGAGAGAAGAATTAAGTGAATAACGAGTTTGAAAGAGAAGTATAACTCACTCCTCATCGGCACTGGCTTTAAGCGGCTCGACCTCATGAGCGTCACTACTACTGACAATGTCATGAGCGGTACAGTTAGACAGACCGATGCGATCGGCGAAGTGACTGTATCTGATGGACAACAGAACAGTCGACAGGACATCAATTTGTGACAAGAATTACATTTAAATGATTTGCAATCAAAACAATTATAAAAACATTTCAAACATTAAAAGTAAAGATTTTGCAGTTTTTCTAATATTAATAATTATCAATAGATTTGTTCACCACTTGATTCCCATTTATTCTACAATTGACCTGTGCTCAAATTATTGCATTTCGATTATAATTTTCAAATAATAATCAGAGGAATTGATTGATTTGTTTGAATATTGAAATTGTTTGAATAATTAAGTGAATTGGGCTCTATTTTACTGCTGTTCTGCTGTGCAATATGGGTGGCCTTATGCCAGAATCAAGTTACCATGCTCATACAGATTATTGCCTTTTCATTGAACTCTTTTTAAGCAATCATTGTCTGCAATACAAACATTACGGAACAAAGTAATGTAAAATGAGACTGGTAATTTGATTCTAATACTGTACTGGTACATAGACTATGTAACATAGTGCACCCACCCGGGTCAATACTATTGGATCGAACGAAAGCAAAACAAACAATTACTTTATTTTCAATTAAAGCTCAAATCATTTCACATATTATTGTCTGTAAATTATAATCGAAAGGAACGGACGAATGAAGTCGTCTTCAAAATTGAGTTTTGATCAAAATTATTGATATTATTGTGAAATTAAGTAAAAATTAATATCTGTTTAAACATATTATACCTCAATATCATAACCGAAACGGCGACTAAAGTATAGGCCAATAGAGTGCCTGAAATTGAAGTCAGGATTAAATTAATTGAAAATATTTTTCAAAAATTGTTAACAAATTGAATACCGATTGACATCATATCAGCCAATTCTTTGACGTCGAACATAGCGGCCATTCCTCCGGCCAACAGCCCCGATAGCCCTGTGGCTAACAAGGGTGTCTTGAACCTGGGGTGAACGGTAGCTAAGAATCTGAAGATAACGCCATCGCTGGCCATGGAGTAGAGAACACGTGGTAACGGAAACATAGCTCCGAGAAGACTAGTAGAGAGACCAGTGAGTGCGCCCACAGATATAATCCATTTTGCCACCGGCCAACCCGCCTCTGCGAACACGTAGGGTAGAGGTGCGCCCTTGGTCAGCTCATCGGTTTGCAGATAATAGGGCAACATTAGAGTCTGAATGGCCGACACTCCAAAGTAGGCCAGGAATACAACCAAAAGCGAAATAACTATACCAATGGGTATAGAGCGCTGTGGGTTTCGGGCCTCTTCGCCAGTGGTCGCGATCACATCGAAACCAATGAAGCCTTAAATCAATTGAAATCCGATTAGAATTTTGTCCAACAAATCAAATGCATTGCGAATACCGTAGAAACAAGTGGCGGCGCCGGCCATCATACCAGAGAAGCCGAATGGGAAAAAGCCTCCCGAGCCGTGACTGGGGTTAATACAATTGCTATAATAGAGTCCAATTTGAGAGACAACAAAGTGTTACCCTTCCGGCACATCCTTTGTAGGGATAGTCCAGTTATCAAAGTTGGCTTTGAAAGAGCCGGCGATCACAACGAATAAGACGACAATTAGATTCAAACCCGTGAATATGGCATTGAAACGCGTCGACTCTTTTACCCCAATGGCCAACATTCCTGAAGAATATGTCAATACATATAAGAAATAATTGAAAATATATTTGATATCCATTTGAATACCCGTTAGAAGTAATGTTATGCCGAACGCAAGAAAGTCAGGATAAGCTGACAATCCGTTCACATCCATTGGCATCCATTCCCTGAAATGCCTCTGAATGGTCCCGTTGAACAGTGAATCGATATAACCGCTGTAACCTCTGGCCACCGAAGCCGTGCCTAATGTTTATAAGTTGTAATTAATTTCTATATTAATATAATAACTAATATTGAACTCCAATACCGATAACGTATTCCAACACAAGATTCCATCCGATAATAAATGCCATTAATTCTCCTTTAATTCAAATGCATTCAAGTTATGAATAAATAAACAATTGTTCGTCTAATCGATTGATTACCGACTGTCACATAGGAATAAACATATGCCGAACCGGCTTTGGGTACTCGGGCTCCAAACTCAGCATAACATAGACCTGAAGACCAGAAGATAACGTATTTTAAAGATAAAAATGTCAACCAATGAGAGGAGTCTTACCGGCGAATACTGAGGCGACAGCAGCTGTGAGTCAATTCAAAATTAATTAATTATTTTCAATAAATAAATGGATTTAAACCCGAATAATGAAATTACAAGCCTTAGGGCTATTAGAATAGGAATTATTTAATGTTTTTGTTTTTAGTTCTGGTTTTCATCAGTTAATTAGAAAATGAAGAAAAAATGATAAGAAGCTAATGAAATGTTTAATGAATTTGCAGTAAATGTAATGAAATTAATGATAAACTGATCAATCAATTAATTGGATGTGTTTTGTCAGACAATGTGTCTGAACTCATATTCAAGACATCCGAATGTCATTTCTCATAAACAGAAGAAAATTAATAAATGATAAAAAGCATACCAACAAAGAATGATAGAGTGACTGCTGGGCCGGCAGTTCTGCTGGCTACTTCTCCTGCCAGTACATAGATTCCTAGGCCTAAAGTGCTTCCAATGCCTGACAATTGAATAGTAATTTTCAATTCAAACCAACGATTAATTAAAATGAATACAAACCCAAAGCAGTCAAATCAAGTGTTGAGAGACATCGATCAAGTCTGGTCTGGGTCAGGGAGGACTGTTCGATATGCTTGCGACGTAAAAGTGCTTTTATTATATATGCGAGCGATGGCATCGATATATTGGGGTTTATTAATAAATATATCAAAACTTATATTATATTATGATTAAGTGATTAAATATTTAATGTCTAATAAAGTAGAAAATCAGACAAAATATTCGTTAATTATTCCAATCAAACAGACGGGTCGTTCAAATATAGGGCGAATCTGTAACGGAAAGCAAACTAATAATAATAAACGAAAACATTTATTAAATTAATCAAAAAAAAAAGTCAATAATTATGAAAAGAAGAATAAAAAACAAATAAATAGTAATAATCAGCGAAACAATCAGTGAACCAATAATTGAGAGCTAATTCTCTGTCGAAAGAAAAAAAACCTTTTTTCTAAAGAACTTTTATGAAGACTATGCCATGAGTTACAAAAGTTAGTCAAACATCAAACCATTTCCTAATAAAACATAACTTTTTTTTATATTATTAGATAATTAACTATAGAATAGATCTATTCTTACAGTTAATTGAGTTAAAGAATATTTTTTTCTCATTTAATGAAACTTTTATTCCGATACACAATACCAGTGACAATAAATTGAAGTTAAATAATGGAAAAACACATCAAATTTAAACCTTATTTATAAGGTTTAGTGTCGTAACGATTAGTGACTATTGTTAACAAAAGAATAACAATTTATTTTGCAAATCGTTTTTAATAAAACTAAATTAATTGATTCAATCATGTATTTGTCAATTTGGAGAAATGAGAAATTATTGACTCAATCCTAAAGTTTATATATCTGTTCACTCAATATATGGTATGAAATCATATAATAATCATAAATGAGTGGCAAAAAAGGAGATAACAAATTAGTGATTAGTGACTAACTGACACAGTTTACAAATACAGTGGTTATAATCAAAAAACTATAAACAAAATAACAAAAATACTAAATATATTAAAATAAAGAAAACTGAAATTCAAAGAAAAACAAATCTAAGAACAGATTTAAAAGTGAATGCCATAACAGTTGAGGACATAAATGATAGTAAACTTAATATTTCTCTAAGAGTTAATGACATAAGAATTGAATATTAATTCTAAGTTTTTGAATATTATATTCTTATATTCAGAATAATACCTGAAATATCAATAAGTCTTCGCTTTCATGAATATTTATAGCAGAAAAAGAGTATTTCCTCAATAAATAAGTTAACAAATTATCTTTGGAGTCAATTCAGTCTGATTTGTCGGAAATGCAATTAATTTACTTTAATTTAATTCTTTAAAAACATTTTAGGAAAGCTTTAAATGCATTTATGCATATCTGGAAAGTTAGTGAACATTTAATATACAGGCGCTGATGGTATCGCATAATATTCCATATGATTAGAAAAAATATTGATATAAATTGAATTTAATGCTAATTAATCATTAAATTAAATTAATATAAATAAAATAAAGCATTCAATAAAATAAGAATAAACAGAAATAAATGTATAATTTTGTCAAAAGAATTGCAATATTCTGTAAATATTACATAATATTAGAGAATATATTGGGTTTATATAAAGAATATTCGCAATAAATATATTGATATAATAGAGAAATGAACTAAAAATAGAGTGAATTCAATAAATAATAAATAAAGAAATAAATACGAAATTGTGAAACCATTATTCAGACAATTAGTGAACGGAATAATAAAACAGAAATAATTAGATATAATATAAAACTCACGCTTTTGTCTCCTATTGTCAACAAACTTGAAATAAGACCAATCATTACACAAATAATACACTTCTACCATAAGTCATGAGTTTTTAAAAATAAGATCCAATTCCTTGGGTATGGGACTGGTATAGTAGGAGTGCTCATGCAATCATTTACTTCTGTTTTCTTGTCTCCCGTTCTTCTCACATATTTTTAACAGTAATAGACAAACAGTTATATAATATAAGTTAACTTTTATGTCGCAAATCAGATCAAAGTTCGTTTCGTCAGAAAAGTTTCGTTTTTGCGATAATCGCGCGATGAATACGAGTACAGAATTGCAAACAAAAAATAAAAATAAAATTTTTTGCTCGAAAAGTGTCAGCAAATAAAAGATATTAAATATGAAACGCATTCAAAGTATAAATATAAATATCGCCAACAAATCGAGTGATAAAACGATGATTTGCACAACAAGTGATGGCTTTTTATATTATAATTTATAAATATTATATGATTTCAGCCATAAAATTGTTGTTTAGTAAATACAAACAAATTTCAAGTTTGATTGAGATCAGGGATGCAGATCTCAACTATTCTTTTGCTTATTTTTGGTCAAATAGTGAAATTAAAACCTAGCTATAACCCAGGTAGTAGATAAACTCGGCTCTTTTTCAAAATGCAGTTGATATTTATGACTCTGGGTTTATATAGAATATTTGCTTGAATACCTTCAGCATCCCTGTTTGGCGCAAACAGAAATCTCAACTTTCACATAATTATATTGATATCAAGTATTCAAGTGTTGAAATAAAATCTATTTTCATATATATATTATTATATTATTTTCATTCTATCGATTGGCAAAACTTGAATGGAATTAAAGTATTCATTGAAAAGCTATACAAAACAAAAAAGTTTTTATTTTGCAAAATAATTATTGAATCTCATGACTGAATCGCATGAAAAATAAAACAAAAATATTTGTGAAAATAACATCAAAATAATTATAAAAAGACTAAAATATGTGGTTCTGATAATTGCAATGAATTCAATAAACAAATTATTTATTAATTTTTTTGTTAAATCAGATAATATAAGACTTTTTGATAAATTCACATATTTTTGAAAATATGTAAAAATATAATCATTAGACAAATAGGTAATCAATTAATGCTTTAATTGTTTACTAATTGCTTAACGATGTATAATTAGACGACTGCCAATAGCGAGGACAATAAAGGCTGAGCTTTAGTAAGCTGTTAATCCATAGCTTATTTTCTTTACTCAGGATCTGAATTTGAAATACTGTAATAAAGGTCAGCGCATTAAATGCTCCGACACGTTTTATCACTAAACATTTCGACTTATATGATAATAAATATAAAAATTGAGACCTTATCTAGACCTAACCAGTCTAGATTCAATCTATTCATGTCATCATTTTAAATGTGCTCCTGCCTATTTTTATTTACTACTGTAACAGTATAAACGAAAGCTCTTATAAAATACAAATACAAAGTAAATCTACGAACGAATTGTAACCAAAACATAAAGAATTTTTAAGGCCTAAGAAAAGTACAGTTATTATCACTAAATTTGCGAGAGAAGTGTCGGCTTCACTCAACACAATTCATTTTATCAAGCAATTCAAAAAAACGATTATAACTTATAAGTTTGTTTGAGTTTATATATCAGTAAATTCTAATCCGACTCAATATACTGAATGAAAATTATTTATTTATTGATATCAACATATTTTTCATAACAGGAATAGCATTGGATTCTCTATAATGAGAGCTCTATTATTGTGAACGAAGCCGACACTCGCCACACAATTTCAAGCGATAGAGAGTGTCCTTAGACTTAGGGAAAAGTTTTATTCCGTTTGAGACAAAAAATAAAAGTACAGTATTTATAATCGCGGATAACATTGACATTAAACACAGTTTGCATAGGAATTGATTGATTGGGAAATTACTTATTTGGATAAAAATCTGGAATCGGAAGGAAAGTACAAATAAATCAATACTTCTAATGATATTCAATACGTTATATGACTTGAATTTCATTAACTTTTTTGTGCGCCAACACAAAAGTTTGGCTCAAATCCAATAGAATTAGATGTAATGCCAAAAGAAAATTCAGAGCAATACTAATAAGTAGTGAATATAATCCGAGAAAAGCCTTTTTCAAAGCCTATTCAAAAATTATGTTTCAAAAGATAGGGTCAAATGAGGGCAGACTTGAAAAACACTTATTTGTTTGTTTATAAATCATTACATCGATAATTGACTCGATATATAACTATAAATAATAATAATAATAATAATAATAATAATTCTTTCAACAGAAAGGAAAAGATTTCATAGAAAATAAAACTTATTTTTTTTATAAATTTATTTCTTATTTGTTTTATAAGGAATTCAAACAAAAACAAAAATA
>JAQIWA010003536.1:0-10241 GCA_034693305.1 Eueremaeus valkanovi | reverse complement strand
AGTAGTCTCCCTGAGCTTTCTTTTACCGTATATTAGCAATACTTAGATAACTATTATTAATATTCTTTTTGTTTATTATTATTATTATATCTTTTATTAAACGATTTTCAGTTAAGATATCATTAATATATCGAATGCTTTAGATTTGTCTTATCTTTTGATTTTAAATTGATTTTTATTTATATTGAAAATCCATTATTTTTTTTGTCAACACTTATTGAGTATATTAAATAAAAGTTATAAATAAATTATTGATTATTAATATTAGTTTTAATGTCATATAATTTCATTTCTGTTATTTCTTTCAATACATACATGTTTTATAAATCATTAAATTTGTGTCTCTTCTGTACCCCAACCCCGGCATCTGATCTGATGATCGGCTGAGGAGTTACAGAAAATTGTATGCCTTTTAAAATTCGTGTCATGAAAATGACAAATCATTTATCAATAAATGGTTGGTTGGGATAAGTGGTGCAGACCTTAATCCCCGACTTGACTGAAAAAATCGACTTCTTTTCAAGTTATAATTTTTTTTATATTTTTCATTTTACTGATACATATGTATAACAAATAGGTTTTAGAATAAAACGCTTATCATATCATGTGTTCGCATAATATATGACATTTTCTGTCATTTGTGGTTAAATTAAGGTTACATTTGGGGTCATAAGCACTGACAGACACTCCACATCTCTCTCTCCGGACGATTAACTATACATATAATACAATAATTCAATTGCTATTCAATTCAATCTCATAATTAGTTACACAATTTCGAGGTCTTATTCTTTGCTTCTGCGACATGAATAAGGAAAATGGTTTTCAGACCTTATTCTCACCGTTAGTATAAATTTTGATAACAAAATATATTATTCTATCTGTCAATTGAGTTCTCACCACAAGAAGTAAAACAAGACGTAAACAATGGTTTGTTGGAAACGATTGTGACATAAGAGTAGCTAAAAATTGTGTGCACACAGACCCGCAGTACAGCTCTCTCTCTCTCTCTCTCTCACTCTATATCTATGTATTATACTCTCCAGTAGTTTATCACAAGAGCTGACAGTAAAGAATTCATTTGTTAACCGAAGGAAATATCCTTAAAATTAATGATTTTATGTTTTTATACTTTTTTCTTCTCATTCATTCATTCAATCTTTTTTGTGCTCCACTCAACTGTTATGTGCCTTAAAGAGAGGGCCGTATTATAAAAGGTGGCGAAAAGTAAGTAATAATAAAAAATTATTGAAATCTCTTTTAGTCTGAAAGTGTCGAACACTTGGCTCACATACCAAGTGTTGAACTCATTTTAGCTTCTTTTCAATCACTAGTAGCCAGTGATGTGTGTATATGACGACCAATAGTTGGCAAAACATTTGTTAATATATCACAAAAGTCTTGTTTGTATTTAATTAAACACGAAATTATAGTCTTTCCTCATCCCAGACCCTTAACGTTTCCGATTTCAGATAAACTGACCTTATGCTGGCCAGAAGGACCCTCCTGCTCATACCTCTTCTTTACTATTAATATTTTTTCTTTATTTTAATTACTTTTCTTACTAACTGTGCTCTCTATCCAAACAAAATATACCGTCGATTCTCTCGTTATTCAATTGATTCATTCAGTCATTGTTTGCAAAACTTAAGGCAAAAATAAGATTAAATCTTATGTCAGAGATGTGCAGAGGATTGTCGATGTCTTTCCCCTATTGTTTCATAAATGTAATCTTATAAACTGATAATTTCAACCCGGGCTAACTCATGTTTGCTCATCCCTTATTGTATATTGTCTTCAGTTTCTTCGCCAAAAGCCTTCTTCTGTTCTATTCATTGAATATATTTCTGAACTCATTGAATGCATGGCTAAAAAAATTAATTAAAATCTTCCTCAAAGGATGAGTAGATCACCGAAAATATCAATGCATACGAAGGCCTAAATCTGAATATTTCTTATTTGTTCTCTTGTTATACATTAAAAAACTTCTCATCTTTTCTTCCATTTCTTATATTTATTAATAAAGCCTTACTTTTCAATCAATTTCTCTCTTTTAATATTCAGATTTAATATTTAGTATTAGATATTCAATGTATGGCTCTATCGTATGATTATCTTATTTAGGAGTTTATATAATTCGCGGATTTTCTCATTTTTTCACTTAATTATAAAGCATTTGTTTTGAGGAAAAGTCAACAAAATCTTCTTTAGATGAGAATAAGCTCTGATCTACTGTTGAATAAAAGAAATTTTTAACTCATTTTCATTTCTCTCTTCTCTCAAAAGATTTGCATTTATTTCAAATAACTTTTACATAAATAAAATTTTTATTGCAATCAATGAAAATCGAAAATTTTTGCAAATTTCTGCTGTCGTGTATTGTAATCTCTGTTTATGTTTATAATAATAGCTATAATTTTCTCGTTTTCTAAATGTTTTTTTTGTTGTTTCTCTGTTTTCGCTAATTAAATGCAGCGGTGATTAAAAATAATGGGCGCTGTCTTACCCATACACCAGCACTCTATTGTGATTTATATTTGGTTTCTTACATTCATTTCTTTATATTTAATATAGGGGGTGACCAGAACAGGGAGGCCTTGCCTTTTGCTATAGTTTACCCATTCTGCTAATCTGCTATTTATGAGCTTGGCTTAAATGACAGGATGAGAATTAATTTTATTATCAAATTTTTATTTGGGGTTATTTTTAGATTTCTCAAACTTCAAAGTGTATTCTGCCTGCATCCTACCCTTGGTCTTTCCTCAATAGTATATATTTTCCAGTCTTTTAACTAATTTTTATATTTATTTTTTGTTGCATACAATGCGATGAAAAATAAGATAAATTCTGTCTCTAATTCGAGACCCAATCCATATATGAATGTTAATTCGTTTTGTATTTTATTGCCGTTTAATCGCTGTTGAAATCCTTAGTGCTATTACTTCTAACCGTTTTATGAATTTCCATAACATTTCGATTTTAATCGCTTTAATATTATTCTTGTTTTCTCTCTATTTTTATTGTTTTCTTTGCTTTGATTTATTAGTCATTTTTCTTCTAGATATTTAATTGATCGTTAAATCGCTCGAATGTGAGACCAATTTCTATGCTTTCTATATATTTTTGTGTCATATGTGTGCACACAAATGTATAACTGGTTTAATCGGTATTAATCATTGCTTTTCTTATTAATACATATTTTCGGTTCAATTAAATGCTTTTTTTCTCATTTAATCACTTATTCAAAAAATGTATTCATTTATTACTTTTATTTTATTTTCATTATTCAAAATACAATAATTCGCTTGAATTTAGTTCAAATACTTTTTATTTGCAATTTATTTGTTATATTTCACCAAATTATCGAAACATATTTGTATTCATTTCGATATTACATACATTTTTGCTAAAGAGATGATCAGTTGACCAATCGATTTCATTTGACAGCCGTTTACTCGAAATAAACGTATTTTTTAAGTAAAAATGTTTTCTATGTTATCTATTTATCTGAATATGTTTTTACTTAAACTACAGGTAAAGACTCACAAAATGATAGATTGCTTAATGTGAAGCAGTTATACTGTGTATCGCTACAAATATTACCTGATTGTATCAAATTGGTTAAATTCTCTCCCAGTTCATTCTTCCCCATCTCATTAAAGTGAGTTCATGTTAAGCACACCTATGTTTGACTAATTTATAATTATAATTGAATTATAGTAGACATTCTGATCAATACTGAGCACAACATAGCTTTCAAACATTCAAATAGTTATTTATATTCATAGCTTATTTGCCATAATTTCAATATTAATTTATAGTTTGAATAGAATTTATAAAACAGTTTAATAGGCTATGAATTTGTGCGAAAATATCTAATATATTAAAATTATTTATTGATTTTCACAATTGCTTGATCTGTCTGTTTGGTCACTAGTATTCATCTGAAATTGTAATTCAATTGAATAATATTATAATTGCGAAGAATCGCAAATTATTACTGTATAAGTCAGACACTAATGTTTGCATTAAAAACATTACAATCAATATATTATATCTGAATCGCAGAGAAACTGATATTAATTTTAATTACTTTGGCTTAAAAACAATTAACTTTTTATTTGCTCACAATTTCAATAACATATTCGTCTGTTATTCCATTAAAATCCTCATAACTATCAAAAATAATATTTAAATACCAAAAGAGTAATAAAATAGAAATTATTATAAATCTAATGTTTGTTTTGGCATTGAATTATATATTGAGTTATTTTATAAGTTATATCTTTTTTCTTTTCTTTCATTTCGTTTACTATTCAAATATGTTGCATGTTGAATTTATAATTGCAATATTCGTTATTGCTTGTAAACTAGCTTGTACAGAATAAATTTGAATATTTCCATATATTTAATGGCCATTATTTCAACGCTAGTTACCGTTGGGTGAAGTTCTTTATGCGAAAGTCCATTTGATCTGAACCAATATGATCTCTGTCACTATATATTTGATATTATTATTCTATTACTATAATGATGTACAAGGTGAATTGTATTATATTCAAGGTATTATATATTGTAAAGAGAATATGCTAATTAGTGATCCAAGAAAATTATAATGATCCTTGCTTCTTTAGATCTGCGATGACTTAAGAATTGAAACTTTTATTCTATTTATTGATTTAAAAAATACGATTAGATTTGTGTTCAACCAATCAATGCTTTGTATTCTATAATCATTTAAACTGTTTTAATGCATCTAATGTTAATTTTCTGTATTTTCCAATCATATTACCGTATACTGTATTGAATATTATTATAAGTTGGTTGTCCAGCACATGTAGTCACCCCATCTGTCTAACCAAGTCTAAGCTCATTTCACTGAATAGGTTCAAATTCTTGAGTGCAGTATATCTTTTGATATATTTATTAACGAATTTTTAATCTCATTATTAGTGTCATTATTACAGTATTATTCTTGAGCTCAAGATTTGCATTGAAATTACAATCATTTTTGCGTTAATCAGAGTTTCTTATATATAATCTCTTTCATAACAAAAACGGATTATTTATTAGAGATTTTATTGAATATATCATTAATAATAATCTTCTAGACATCAGATAATTAGTTTTGAGCACAAATAAGGCTTTATTTCATTTCAATATTAATACTTGTTTTTCTATCGATTCTTAATTACTTTTATCTCATATTATAAATATATAACTAATTATATCGATTGCTGAATATTATATGCATTTATTCTTATTTGAAATTTTCTTCAAATTCATACGTTTTGACTCACAATATTCTGCATATTCTTGAGTCATATCATAATATGTTTATCACATTTTTATGCCTAAACTTATAGTTTTAATATAACTTTCAATGTATTTAACAAACAATAGGATTAATTGACGCATATTTTCAATACAACAAACACATGAATGACTCTATTTTAATGCTTTTGATTGAAATAACAATTTTGAAAATATTAGATATAATTTAAATTCTAATTATTTTATTTATATATGAATGGAAAGGGAAGAAAATGAACCCGAATTTGTCTTATCTTATTTGATTTGAATGTTCATATTTATTATCGTGTTTACTATCGCAGACATTATCATTGACACAATCATATATCACATGAATTTTTCATGAATTTGTATGTCTTGTTATGTCGTATTCAACTATTGTGTCGAAAATATTATGATATAGTATCAGATCTGATGACAAAAATGCAATTCAATATCTGATGCGGAATAGAGTGAAGATAGAGGGATGTGGATCAGTGAGAGAGCACTGGTAGCACTGGTATGGGAGGCAAAGCAAAGCACAGCTACGCTATAGTCCTCTAAAATCATTAATTCTAATTTTTATATCTACTTTGGGTTTGTTATTGTGTTAATGCTATTTGAGTGACATTAATGGAAAAGCTGTGTTTGAGTTATCAAAAGAGCCATACATTCAAACATAGACCCAATGATCATATTCTTCGACTACTGTTAGAGCAAAAACCGTAACACAAGAAACACAAGAACTGACTTTGCATTGAATAACTATTTTTTGTGCCTTTCCCTCATTTTGCTTCATTGCGTTTCCACTCTTTTCTCATCTATTTTTTCTCCTATTTGTATAATTAGTTTCAAATATGAGTCTCTCTATAGTATAGTATTATATCATATATACTGTATATTAATAAATGAGTTGCGATCGCAATGAAAAGCTACACAACTATGCAATAATCTAGGATCTAATCCGGTTCATAACTTCACTATTAAGAGTTGGTTTATGAACACAACCTTTATTGCTGTTAACTTGCTTTATGTGATAGATATTCAGCAAAGTTTTTCACTTAAATCAATCATTTCTTTTTCATTCACTCATTGCTTTGCATAGCATAGCATAAACTTCTTCTTTGACCAGAAATTTGTTGTCAAAACGCGCAAAAAGTTTGTGTTAAGTCTACGTATAATAAGTTCAATATTTAGTTAATATAAAAGAGAAGAAAATCTTTCTTTTCGTTGACATCTTTTCGGAGTCTAATGAGACAAATGACAGACCAGTCGATCAAATAGTGAATTAATGAAAAAAGAGGACTAATTACGAGTTAGGTGTCAATCAAACTATTAGCGCAAAACTTAATTTTCTATTCACACGAACCACAGGCGCACAGGCCTTAAACCAAATCCAATTTGTTTATGACATAAAAAGCCATAATTTATAATAAGATTTTTTTTAATAAAATTACTTCTTCTCTCCTCTCTTGAGGTATATTCTCTTTAATCAACAACTTTTTTGTTCATTTTTTTCTTAAGACACTATTAATTATTTAATTAAAACTTATTTCAAACCATTTTTTTTCTTATTTTCCGTTAAATAGATTTGAAATTCTGACAAAACTTTATTAATAAATAATAGCATCGAAGCGATGGCCTTCTATGACGACAAGAAATTCATTTTGTCTCATATTAGACACTCTTTCATAACATGTGACGACACCGGGATGTGTGAAATGGTTATGTTGAATGAGTCCATACAGAATCACTACTTAGATGAGGACGACTCGGATCTACTCAAAAGTATTACTCATTTCTTGTCTCAACACATGTTTTGTCATTGAATTTCATATTTTATGATATATTCAATAATTGATTGTTTTGTCGTTAATTAGGTTTAGAAGTGGAGACCAAATCTGAGCTCCTGGAGGCCGCCCAGTCCTATGATATTATGTCTGATATGGAACTAATTGGAGTCAGACGTCGGTCAAACACAGCCCAAAGATTGGAAAGGCTTAAGAAGGAGAGGAAAAGTCAGTCAAAGGTTAAGACTATTCAGTGGAAGTCTAATCCATACGGACTGACAGGTTATTGACAATTGATTTGTTGCCAAACTTCGAATCATTTATTAATAATTTCTTAAATTTGTTTCAATAGAATCAGAAATAAACGAATTGTTTCCGAAAAAGGAGATCAAACCCAATGTTGTGAATCAGTCACCGGATGGCAAACCTGTGAAGTCGGCGCTGAGCTTACAGTTAGAGAACTGTCCGAATATCCCGAACAACCCGTTCAGCGAATACGCCCGATTCGACGGACGTGTCAGTGAAGGCGCGCCAACCAAACGGATCACAATATACCTGACAATGCTATCGAACGAACAACGCCAGCACCCGATGGAAGTGGTCACTCAATGCAATGCCAGAGTCGATGACTTGATTGGTCTGATTTGCTGGCAGTACACGAATGAGGGCAAAGAGCCGCGACTTAAGCCAAGTGTCAGTCATTACTCGCTCCGGATCGCCGAAGAGAACGGTGAAGTCGATCCTGACTTTCCGAGTCTTAACTCTAAGGAATTTGTGGCCAAATTCGGGTTTCCAGTGCTGGCACTCGTAGAGAAAGATGACCTCGAGAGCAATCTATTGGTCACGATGTGAGTCGCTATCAGTCCTACTGTTCGTCCGATTGTTTGTTTGCAATACTTTATAACCAATCCATTCATTCAACAGATATATCGACGAAGTCTTCTCTAAAATTCAAGTCAATAGTCTTCAAATCACACTCCAAGAGCTACTGGAGCTGACTATGAAGAAGAGGAGGCCCTCTCTAATCAAAGGTCTGGCACTAAACTGTTGTATATATTCATTCATTTGTATATATTTTAATCAAAAACTTTTCCCATAATTAGGAGTCAGTTATAAATTGGAGAAACGTAACGAACCGGGCATTCCGTTAGACCTGAAACAAACTTTGGCCGAATGTAATTGCCTGGAGTTTGTTCTCCTTCCCGATCAACCGCCGGGTAATTATAGATTCAAAAAATTGAGATTTTCTTTCAATAGAGTTCTATAAAAGTATTATTTGTTTTGAAATATAAATAAAAAAATTAATGTTTTGTTTATTTAACCGAAAAATATATTAAGATTTGTAAACATTTATGAAGTTTTTGTTGAAATTATTTATTAAACGAATTATTGATTTAAACGAATGTTTTTCACATTTACTGAATATTCAATTTGTGTTTTGTATGCTTTCAGTCGAAGCAAATGAGACGCGAATCACAAGTAAATACGATTTAGATATGTCTGCAATGGAAGCGCCGTTATATCGATCCTATAACGTCACTGCTATCAACAAACTGGGCCGGACTGCCGACGTCGAGATGGGCATCAGTGGCGACAAAATTGAGATCACCCCGATGCTCAACAAAGGCTTCTTCCAGTGGCAGCCGAAGGCCGCGACCGTCAACGATGAGGACGTCGTCTTATGTGAACTGTTGTCACACAAATTGAGTGAGTCTTCCATCAGATTGTCATTTCATTCCTGTCATCGCTTTCTCTACTCATTAATCAATTCATTTGTTCTGATGGTCTGATTGCAGATACGGGTAAAACCACTTTCAAAGTTGTCTATCATAATGGAGTCGAGTATAAGAACTGGACGTTTGAGGCCGAGACGGAAACGGCGAATGAAATCCTTCGTAAACTGCATTTCGTAATGAAGATGAAGAGCAGTGCCATTAGAAACGATTACTTCGCTCTTAAGGAACAGAAGAGTTTCAAAAAATAACTTATTTTCACTTTTTATTCATTTTTAATATTCTTTTCAATTATTTATTTAATTTTTTTTAATTATTATTTTAATAGTTTTTATTTAAATTAATTATTTGTTCAATAATTTATTCAAAATGTTTTGTATTTTGAATTCAAATATAATTTTTAAACGAAAGAGAATTACAATAAATATATTTTTGATTCAATTGTCACTCATTTTATTGTAATTAAAGTGTAAAACAGTTTCACTCTATTCCAGAGCCGATTCAATGGCACAGAAAAATATAATTATTGTTTTGAAAGCAAAATTGAAGTTACCTTTGTCTCAGGGAAGTTTCGGTTGGCCTGGTTGACCAGGATCAGCTTTGTATTGGTTGAAATAAAATTAAAATCAATTATAATTTAAATCTTAATAAAGATTTTCTGTCTTTTATTTTGATGTTGTCTTCAAATCTGTTTCAAAATATAACAAATACTCAAATGATTTGAGTCAAATCATATCATTTGTAGTCTTGCACTGAGATTAAGAGTCGACTCATTTAAACTTACCGTACTTTTTATGAGGGGTACATTACTTCTGATCGAATTCAACAGAAAATTCCATTATTTCAGTCGACAATTATATCTCATCTCAATTGAGATCTTATATCAATTATATTTGATATTTCAATCAAATGTTACTCATATTGTTCATACAGTGGCCAACTTTAATGCTTGATCAATTTCATTCTCAAAATATTTTGATTTTGAACCCATTTTTCAAGTTTCGAGTTTATGCCCTGAATATGAGTTCTTCAAAAGAACGGGGACAGTTCACAGTGCAACATGTTATTAATTTAGCAAACATCCAATACTAGTATAGTTTGATTTTGAAAGGAAAAAGGAAAACATAATTTGAATGCTTTTAGAGGTAAACATTCAAATCGATTGTTGCCCTAAACTCCTCTTTTTATGATAATTATCAGTAAAGGATTAAATTTGAGTCACTGTTAAAGAACTTATTTCATTAAAACTGATTGAATATATGAAAACCGATACTCAAATTAAGTGTCTATTGATTAAAGTTTTCAATTATTTTCAAATCGTTAGCTGAACTCTATTTCATAGTTAGCGCTAGGGATGTGGAAGGCCTCAAAAGTGAGGGGTATTTTGAAAATGCTTTCCAAAATTGAAGGGAACCTAAACTCAACA